>CAAKHB010002673.1:35781-66344 GCA_901007665.1 Aeoliscus strigatus
AAAACCCCACCCACACACACACACACACACACACACACACACACACACACACACACACACACAAATACACACAAATACACACGCCTGTGCTTTTCAATGCCACCCACCTCCCAAACTCGAAGCCGGGGCTAATTTGTTCCTGATGGAAACATCACACTCTCCTACATGCTCATATTCACACTATTCGTCGGAAATGTTCCTGTGAATCATCTTATTATCATAGAGTTTGTATATAGATGCAGTCAACTGCAGTGAATCAATACTAAATGCTGAACTTCTGCCTCCACAAAGCATCTTTGGACACACGTTGCACACATCCTGGCCTGACTGACATGGTGAGTCATGTCCATATATCTTTTTCCTTTTCTTTTGTGGTTGAAAAGGACATAACTGTTCAAGCTTTTGACACTGCATCATCATCCACCTTGGCGGAAATGGGCTCTGTTTCAAGTTGTACCCGCTGTGAGCGAGGTCACACTTCTGTATGGTGCACGAGCATATGGGGAATGTGTAACTGAATACACACACACTGGCACACAGCTGGGGCTTGTGTCTGCTGTCAGGTGGTTGAAAAAAGTCTGGAAGCCCCTTGAGTTTGGCCTCAACTTTGGCTTTCATTTCCCCCACACCATCAGCCCTCACAAAAAAATGCAGTGACATGCTGCTATCTGTCCCGTGCTCTTTGCAGTGTTACAGGCTCATCTGGAGCCTCTTTCGCTCCATCACCCTCCAGGCTATTTTTAGCCAGCGTTCTGCACCTACAGAAATGAGCCAGAACCTCCTCCATCTTAACTGGGATCTGATTATGCATCGCCCTCGGAAAGTTAGAGGAGAGGAGTGAATGTGTAAATATTGAATCAGTGTGCGTATGTTGCTCAATAGACCCTTTCGGAGGATATGTACACGATACATCTGTGTCCTTGGGGCCTGTGAGTGCTAAGACACTTGACTCACCCAGGCATTTAAACTATGACCTCGTTGGAGTTGACTGTCAGTCAATGGTACATGTAAACCCAGAGGCAAGGGTTTTAAGTATCTCGTCAGCATGCTTTGTCTTACTTTTGCAAAGGTTATGGGTCTACAAGCCGGTTGTTTTGAACCTGAAGCCACTGGTCAACAACAGGATGGATGTTTTAGCTGTTGGATCAATTTTATTTCAAACATTGTGTGGTTGTGGATGTGCTTACCGTTCTCGATCAAACAAATTCTAAAAATAACTTTGCAAATGAGCATGTCATAGGTGAATGTATATGAAGGAACGTGAAGACAAGATATCCCAGCCAACTGGCTCTTTTTTGTTAAATTTACAGCGACAGAAAAGGTGTCAGCCATGATGGCTGGGTTAATGTTTCACAGGTTTCATATATTTCGGGTTCACTACCTCCACTTATTGAACCTACAAGCTGTTATTTTATTATCACATGGTACCATTCCGCTGCTGGAATGTGGATTTCTTGAGAGAAGTTTCCTGGGGGATTAATACATTTCTAATCAATCTTTTTAAGTGCAAAGAATTTCATTGGTGATGTATGGAGCATGGCTAACAATTTGCTCGCAGCTCATCTATCACACATCTTCATACCGCCAGATGTGCTTTCTACCTGCAGCACATACTCTTTTATAGGGTTTCATGCAAGCACTTACTTAATGTTGTCCAAAGGGTTAAGGGTTATAGATAACTTCCTGCATCCTTGGTGGCAGCTCTTAGCATGACCATGACTGTTCACAGTGTAAACAGATTAGTGATTAGCCAGTAAGTGAGGTGAACAAATGAATTGAACAGTGTTAATCACAAAAGTTAACAGTAAAAGTGAAATAATTACCTACTTGCAACACTGCACCAAACAGTAAACTATGACTGTTGGCTTCCACCATTTAGTTCCATCTCAGCATCTTATAAGTCCAAACTTAAGTTAGAATCTGATGTGCTCTTCTCATCGGGAAACCAGTGAAACTGCAATGATTTGCAAGCAACAGGCTCGCTAGTGGTAACTCCTAAGAACTACTAGTAATAGTGGAGACAAGTTATTGGATGATTTCAGGAGGAAAAAAGTCTTGCTTTATTGTTAGTGGCCACAATGTAAATAACCTGCGAAATTTGAAAGTGCTGAAATGTAGTACAGAGAGTCCGTTTTTTTTTCCACATCCCTTCACACTCAAGGACTTAGCAGCTCAGCACAAAGGCACACAGCAAATTACATTAATCTAAAATGTATGATATATAACTGGGCCTATGAGTACAGAACATTTACAATGACATCAGGGCATATTTGTGCTAAATCATGGATACAATTCAGAATACAGCGACAAGTCTTGTTCCCCTTAGTGAATAATGTGCCAAGGTACTGCAAGGTCATAGACAGTACAAGATTACTTGAATAATCCGTAGCGTTTTTACTGTTATAGGGCACTGTCCTAAGGTAATTTAGGACAGTGCCACACTAGCAACTAGGATGAGAGCAGGCAGCCGTGATTCAATTTGCAATTAAGAGCCTCACTGCTCAGTGCTGAAATATGGAATGGAATGTATAACGTGATTGCAAATAAGAAGCCTCAGATATAAACAGAATATACAAAATGTGATAAAAAAAAAAAAAAACCTGGATGTACAATACAGTTGGACAGGAGAAGTCACCTGCATTATACCTGGAGGAGTTGAGGCCACACTGATTCACATTTTTACTTTGCACATAAAAAGACAAAGATAACTGTTGTCCCACCTTCAAATGTAACAATTCATAGAGGGAATGGGGATCTGGTAAAATTTCTTAGGGACGTGTTTTGATTGTTCAGCCCCTTTCATTTCCCTCCTGGAGGTATCATGTGATTGGCAGTAAGCGGCATTTATTGCAATGCAGCACTGATAAGGAGACACACAGCTATGACATAATGGAAAAACGATTAAACAAACTCCGAAATTATGGCCCCATGTTCACTGTGATGGATTACCTAGCTGGCGCTGTGGAATTTCTAAGCTGTTTCCAGGGTGGCACTGAGTGGCAGCAAATAGTGTCTTCTGAAGAGACCGAAGCAATAAAGAATCCTTTAAGCTTGCCAACTTGACAATTGATTTTCTTTTTTATTTTACACTCTGACTGCGGGACACTATGTGACTAAAGCGCTGAGGCTTAAATAATATCCAAGAGAATTAAAGAGAGAGAAAAAAAATAGAACTTTTGTATTGGTTTAAACTATTTTTTGAACACAGAGCTGTCAAATAAAAGTCAACAATAAAAGTCGGATGATTACCATTTAAATCAAGGACTTGTGTAGGTGCTGAAAACGCTTTAGATACAACCCATCTCTAAGAGTCAGAGGCTGTTGCATCAGAACGTCCTGAAGGATCCAATAAATAAGTGGGTCAAGAAGAACATTAAGGCTGAAATTCATGCCAGCAGTAGGTGGAAATGGTCACTACATCATTACAAACTCCTGTGCATCCTTTTTATTATCAACACGGTTCCTGACAGGACAGAAAAAGGCTAGAAATCAATCAAATGTGCAAGTAAAGAATGTCTGCAGGCTGCATGTGAAAATATTCACACACAGGAACAGGGAGCAGTGAAACATCATCAACTTCATCGCTCTCCTCAATGTAAATGTTTAATTATTGTTTTCACAACCCTTTGGTGTTGGATTCTTGGTCGAGATTGTGAGTTTTACTCAAATTAGTCTCTGTTTACGACTCAACTCAGATCATATTGGTAATTATAAATGGATTAATTTGCAGAGTTTATGTGTAGCTACATCTCATAGGATCTCAATCATGTTGTTCATCATGTGACAGAGAGATAAAGTGAGAATTGTGCTGACCATAAACATGCATTCACTCACACAGTCTGCTGCGCTGTACAAAGCAGGGCAGAAAGTAAAACACCCTCCGGCAGTGAGAGGCATGTGGGCAATCAGGGCTGGGACCAGAAGCATTCATTAGACCCACCGTTTAGTTTACTGCATCCACTCCTGATTTGAAGACTATTTTCTCCATCTACAGCTGCAAAAAGGCTAAATCTACACAGCAAGGATGCACTACATCTCTGGAGGAAGAGCCCATGCTCAGAGAAAATGTAAGGTTTTTTTTAATGGGACGCTGGAGATGTCTACTACATTTTAGTTCAGCAGGGGGAAAACAACCTTGTGTTGGAACACCACTTTCTTCCAAATCCAAAATTATCAGACTGAACTGCATCAAATTATCATTGGAGCAGAAGTGCTAATGATTCACGATCTCAGACTTTCGAGGATGAAGAAGAACCCTCCCCTCCTCCAAAAAAAAAAAGAAAAAAAGAAAAAAAAAACTCCTTACTATTCTCCTTCCTGTACATCCAGTGGTCATTAAGTATTCAGTTTTGGGCATGTGTTGTTGCAGGGCTGTCATGGGTGATACCAGTAATGGTCCTCAAGTCACCGTCTCATCTTTCACCATCGCCAAAGTCACACAAATTGAGGACACACATGTGCACGCGCATTTCTTCCCAGGCCATCCCAGAAGGATCGAGAGCCACTGGCTAAGTTGTGCGATGCCTCAACACATTGTCACAACTCTCGGTGCTTTGTGTGTTGCCAGCTCTTCGGACATGTTCACATAGCGAGCCATATTGATGTGACACAGCAAGTGCAGAGCTGATGACCGCTAACGGGATGTGTGACAGAGCTCGACATACTATAAAGAAGGTCGTTTGCATCAAACTGCACTTGATGTAAACTGGACGATTTCCAATTCACCATTAGATAACTCAGTTACATCACCACTTCCTTGGGATCCATTTCCCGCTCCACTGATCAAGAAAGGAAGAGGGATGAAGAGGACGGAAGATGAGAAGAAAAAAAAAATCCTCCTATGTCCTCCACTTTCCAAACTATTCTGTCAAAGATTGGTTGATATCACAAGTGACGCGATGGGTTGTTTTCCATACATTAAAATGTGGACAGGGTTTAGTGTTAGCATTTGGAACTGTCCACAAGCATAAAAAAAGGGATTTCAGAGGGATTTCTTTGATGTAAGAACTTGATCATGCAAGCGAATGGCAACCGACTGCAATGTGGAAATACATTCTGGGTGACACATCCGTTTTGCCTGCTAAATGTGCCTCAGATCAAAGGAAGTACATAATTTTGTTTTTTTTTTCCACTCTAACTTTAAGCAGTCCCAGGTCCACTGTGTATAATCCATTTTAAGACTTATTCTCACTGTGTACCTCTCAGGCCAAACAGCGGGTTACAGAGGTGGGAGGGAAGCGTTTGTCTTCCTTCACTGTTTTTCTTACAGTTTAGTCACGACTCCATGGGAGGACCAGCCAGAGCTCCTTGTCCTTTCCGATAACTCAGACAAAGACTACAAAAGGAAGAATATATTAAATATTTCAGGACGGCACTTTCCTTCGCAGTGTGTCAGGTGGAGGTGGTGGAGATGTTGGAGGTTAATGGGAATTCAAGCGTGAATTGGTTAGGAATCTGAATTATGAATGTGTCACATGTGGGTAAATAGACTCGCTTACATGTGTTCCTACTTCTCATCAGCTCGTGTCAAATCAAGCACAGTATCGTTTGCGTTCATTATTAATGCCAATATTTATTTAAAGCAAAGCTCATTAAAACATTTACGCTCAGAAAATGTCTCCTACCTCAAATCGTCCTTGACATCATCATCAGACACTGTGTACTTTAGCTTACTTACAATAAAACTGATGTCACCTGAAAAGCTTAACAAGTATGTACAAAGATAAGATGGAACGTAATTAATTTTTAAATCCTCTCACTTGCCTTTTGCTGGGTGTTCATGTGTGAAGTTCGTTTTGTATGACACTTGAGGGCAGACAGTTGCTTTCCTCAGGGACAGGTACCACAGTTTCTCTTCCTCTAGGGATCTCAAAACTACATGTTTTTCAGGGTGTGTGTGTGTGTGTGTGTGTGTGTGTGTGTGTATGTATAAAGGAAAGAGGAAAAAAAGGAATCAAAGAGAATGAAACAGTGAAATTGTGAAAAAATATTAAACTATCAATTTCACAAAAGCAAATGTTGCACTGCACAGGTTCAAAATAACGACATATCTTGTTTGAAAGCTGCTTCTGTCATGTCCAGGCATCCAATCATATAGTTTAAAATGGTCTTGAACAGAGAAAAGGCACCAAAGAGAAATGTCAATAGAGAAGATATAAAGTCAAAACTTTTCGTGATAAAAGTCGGCAGACGAAATGTCACATCTTTTCACTCATTTGATTTGTTTTTCCTTACATCGGCGTTTTGTGTCTGACAAGGGGAAACCCAGCTACAAATGTCATAGGAGAGTGACTCAGGAAACAAGAACGAGACAGAACGCCCATCACTCATTCCATTTATCTGCTTCACCCTGTTACGTCTCAGAGGAGAAACTCAGACTAGAGGCAAACACAAAGCAAGGGAGCCCTCTGTCACTCATCATCACGTCACTGTAAATATGTTGACATCAGAGATTTAACACTGTTTCATTCTCCTGCTGCGCTGTCACTCTAATTACCTCAATTCACCGTCCCAGTAAATTACACACATTTTAGTCTGAGCACTAACTACTGCAGGGTTCCATTGTCTATTAGGTGTTAGAAAAGACCTTATGGCTTTTTAGTTTAGCAACAAGTGGTTGTAGGGAATGATGTGGGGGAAGTGTAGAGAGTAACAAACATTAAGGACAGGCAAAACACTTGAAATAATAAGTCAATAACCATAACACGACCCTCTAGCCATTTTTGTTTCTATCAGACATGCAGATGGTTGAAGGTGATCTGATATTCCTCTGTCTGGAGAGCTGAACCCATAGCCAACTGCCCAACGGACGACCCTTGTATGGCTTTACTTCCTGTGATGTGTCTGACATTGTGTGCCAGCTACCGCCTCAAGTTTGGCCTCCAAACAGGACATTCTGCTGACAAACAGACCAGTGGAACATCTAGCAGCCTGTCACGAGGGACACATTGTACCTACTGCCTTTACAATTCAGCCTGCAAGACCAGTTCCACTTTCTGCTTTGGCGGAATACTTCACAAAGGCGGATTTTTAGCACCATTGTGCAATGATAGTAAGGTGAATACGTTTTTATGGATGTTGTGGGACAACAGATAGGGATACACGAAATGATAACAACACAGAAAACTTCCCTGTTCTTGCCTTTACCAAAGATTTCCAGATAACTTAAACGTTCTCACTGTCGAATGCTCCAATAGCCCTTTGTCCTTCAGGCAGAGGTCCCACAACAGACACAAATCATGATAATAATAATAATTATTATTATTATTATTTTAATTAGTTAAGCTGTTGATTATTCCCCACATTACATGAAAAGACAAGACATTCAATGTGCTACTTTCTGTATGCTGACTGCTGCATTTTTAAAGGAGTTTCAAAAGTGTTTTGCCAGCTAAATGACAAAATTTCCTGCCCAAGGTGGACATGGCCTGGTAAACTTGAAAGGAGGAAGAATGGAATAGAAAAGTTGCACCCAGACCCCTCAAGCTGGCCTGGAGGCAGAACCTCAGCTGTATCATGAACTGAGGCGTCATCAGAACTCCACCCAGCTCACAAACGAGGCTCCACTTGTGGGTGAAATACATTCATAGCGTTGTCATACATGGACATCCAACCGACATATCCATACTAATGTCTTACACTCACTTATCAGCTACAGGAGTACCCCAAGAATTAAAAGACAGTCTTGATGAATGAGATATAGTTTTCACAAGAAGTTCATTTTAAGGAGATTCTCACTCTCACTCTGGTTAACTCTATCAAACATGCGGGAATTTAAATTAACCCTGGTTCCATGCTTAAAGCAATGCATCCAATGGGATTATGTGGGTCTCTTCTGATGGATTTCTATGTGTCTGTGAGAAAGAGAGTTGAGCTCTCGGCGGCCAGATGTCTACAAAGCAATCCCTTTGCACAATTACCTCCAGACATCTGGGACCCATAAACAGCTCCAGCTCTCTTTTTCTCTGTCCCTTGTTGTCTTTCTCTTTATTGTAAAGTCTAAAGCAACCACCACCACAACCCCCCCCCCCCCCACACACACACACACACACACACACACATGCTTTTCTCTGATTTCATATTGTTTTTCTGCCTTTATACCACCACCTCCATGCATTTGTTCCCACCTCACTTAGTGTACTTCCCCCCAGCTGAACTCCATCTATTTGCCCTCTTTTTCCTCCTCATATGATTCTGTATGTGCTGCACAATGGTGGAAGTGCATGCACTCTTGATCTGTTTTTGAGAGGTTCCGTTTACATCCCCGTTTGCATGCTAAACTGAATGGCCACATCACATCCTGACATCCAATTTGACTCAGCTGTTCTGAACTCTTACTTTCTGTAACTATTTCTGTAACGGTTCCTGCAATTTACTGGTCTTGTCAAAAATGTTTTCTCACAATAAATATGCCACATATTATTTACAAATTATGTTTGATATTTCAATCCATCAAAAGCATAAATGTTTACTTTATCATCAGTAGCCATGACTTTCCAAATGTTACATTACTCTTCAAACAGGGTTCACACACTGTTTTACTCTAAAAAAGGCCTATGGGTCAGTTTGAACCTTACTATAAGTGGTGATGAAATTTCAAACATTCAGTGCAATGCCAGTTAATACATAAAAAATAATCCCTGCACGTAATTTTATTTACTTGACCTGCAATTAAGCATGTGTAAATATGATGAGATAGACTTTTATGTTGGGTGTCTACTGATACTTTGATTAAATATGAATCAAACAGACTTTTAAAAGTGCAGCTGGAGAATTTGAGTGAAACCTTTTTGTACTCAAGACTTTTGATCTGCATTGAAAAGGTCCTGGTTCAAACTTATTAATTTGATTCGTCTAAATATTTAATGCAATTTAAGTCATAGGAACGAACCAATAGAAAGCCTCACTTTATTAACTTTACAACACAGGTGCTTGGAAGATGTCATGTCTCAAACAGATTTGTCAAGCCCCAAAGATCACATGAAAAGGAATCCGTGTCATAGCCCGTAAGCTAAACATAACATCTCTGAAACAAATGGCATCTTAATTACACTGCCTTCTTCGTACAGTTATATCAGGTGAAACGTGTCTGTAATTTAAAAGAACGCCTTGGTACAATTGACAGATGCCATCATGCATCCATGGACCTCGCCATTTCCAAGCACTTAAGGGTAATCTACATATCGTTTTACCCTGATAAATGTCCTCTGACATGTCAAAAGACAAATCCAACCAGTGGACATGAATAAACTGGAGAAGTGTTACCCTTTGGAAGGTTTGTATAATGACTTATGGAATCTTGCTCTTAGCTGGTGATAAGCACCTTGTAATTGCCTTACACTACTTTAAATGCTAATTTAAGGAATACAAACAAGAGCACAGGAACCTTCTGCCCTGTGACAGAGTCAAACAACACAGCTTCCGGACACAATTGTACCTCAGAAATCAGCTCCAAAGGCTTATCATTTGGTTGTTGAATCCAACTGTGTTTTGTTTGGAAACGTCCTGTTTGTACCCCACTGAGAAAAGGACAAGTAATTTCTTGTGATGGTTATTGAAGCCAGAGGAGTAAACAGGGGCTGGCTGATGTTTACAATGACCCGGATCGCTCAGGTAAGCTGTCACAGAAATGTAAATACAACTGGCGAGGTCAGTATGAGGTTTCATTCATTGGATAAACAGCAGTGCAAAGAAGGCTGAATTAAAGAGAGCCGGGGCAGCATGTGATACAGCTCCTTCCCCTCAGCATTATAAAAGAAAGTCAAATATTGATATTACTGAAACAAAACATAAGTGTAGTACATTTACAAATATGGACTATATATTATTTCATCCAACATCTTGAGGGTGATCAATCATGTGTGATCCTTGTATACAAGCTTGCTGCTTCCTCTCAGTCTTCCTCTCTTCCAGTTCATACATCAACACTTCCTCTCAAAGTTTACATCACCAGCTTGCAGAGTAATATGTCACGAGTCGCCCGCCCTTGAAGATAACAAAATGCAAAAACCCCTTGATGGCTTTTCATTTATTCCTGGACGCAAGCCCTTGACCTACTTTATCCACATCTTCAGATGGGTTGTAACAGATATGTGTGTGGGACCATCTAGACGGCAGACTATTTATTTGACAGTCCAGTACTTCAAATCCAATTATGTACTTAGACCGAGACTTAAGAAATTTGTTTGACGTCCACCAGTGGGAAAATCCAACTGGTACGAGGCTCTGTGATAGACCAAGAATGCAGCATGCTGCAAGGGTTGGAGATGCCTTGGGGTCCCCCAGGACGAGCTGGAGAACATTACAAGGGAGAGGGACATCTGGGCTGCAACGACCCGGTTCTAAACAAGAAAAAAACAAAAGGACTTTGTTTTACACTGATTAATGAGGAGTGTCTGCGTCTGTCCTCGCATCTGAGTAGTTGATCGGTTTTGACTTGTGCACATTTACGTCGATGACCACAGGGACTGTGGTTGTGTATCCTGTTGCAGAAACAGGAGATTGCAGCTGTCAAGGTGTGACACTTGAGCTAATGACCTTTTGGCCTTGGAAAGGCATTAGAGTGGAGGTGTGGGAAGATAATTCTGCTCTAAATTCGTTCTCAAATTATTTACAATTGTCTCTTCATGTGTGAAGAAACTATACATGTCAATCAGAGGAATTGAAGAAGACAAGTATTGGACAAAAAAAACTTGCATGATTCCATGACTCTCTTTGTTGGAATACCTGGCCTTTAAATTTATCACAGGCCTTTCTCGGGAATAATGCAAATGTTAACTCCTGTGACTATTTTATTTTCAAGAGTCTGAGAGTACTCTTACAGTACACAGGCACCCAGCGTTATGAATCGTGTGGTGAGTGAGCACAGCACAACTCACCTACTGCTGTTTATTTAACAAATGAAAATGCAGTTTGATGGCAGACGGAGTTCATTTCGAGTCCATAGCAAAACACTAAAGTAAAGGAATTGAATACTTGGCATGAGACCTTTGCCTTGGAATGGGATTAGGAGTTCACTGTTTAAAAAGAGGTTTTAGGAAAATGATGAAGCCTGCAGACATCATTAAGACATGCAGCAAAATATGACTCCATTCCGAAATGATAACACCAACACTTTGCAAGAAAGAACAGAACATCAAGCTAGCCCCTTTGTCTAAGAAAAAAATGCTTATTTAGCACATACTTCTGTGTTTAAATCCTCTAGGGACAACATGCACAACAATAGGTAGATGAATTGCAGTTTTTGGAAGGAGTTCACTGCCATGTAAACCTATACGGGTTGGAAACAGTGTCAGTTTATCTTGTCACTGTCCAAAAATATACAGTTACACAGTTTATTCACATGGAAATGACCTGACCTGACTGCCTCTGACCTCTTACCTGGCTGTCACTGAGTTAAATCCTCATGCTGTTCTGAACTTCTTTAGTGAGACGGTGAGTGTCACAGATGCTTACAAGACATGCATGTGGAACAATTTGCAGAATCATTGCGTGAGACGATTCTGCAAGTTGTATACTACCAATTGGTCTGTCTGTCGCTAAATCTCTCTCTCACACACACATTATCAGAGGAAAGTAAGTCAGTGCAGTGGGAGGTAGGAAAGATTCTTCTTGTTCATTTAAAAACTCCACCTCCACCTGCTTTTCTCCACCACCAGCATCAAAACGGCCCCCATATGGTAGCTGGCTAGCTGAATATCCAAGTAAACTTCCTTGATCTTCAAACTGCTGCCATCAGGGACCATCCGTCACACTTGAGGAGTGAAGTGAACACAGCTAGGACTGACTGGAAACAGAACCAGCCTGCTTTAACTGTCCCATAAAAAAGAGGGGCCACACTCTAAACATTTCCCATTTTTAGAAGCTTACGTGTCGACAAAAACCAGATGGCGGCCTCTGAGACGCAGAGCTGCACAGAGTACAGCACTTTTTCAAATGTCATAATTGGAAACAACGCTCTGCTCTGTTCATGAATTTCACACTCTAAAAATGACGCTCACATTTTTGGCCTGATAAGAATCAAGAAGGATGATTTTTCATAATATGCTTTCCATTGGTATTTTTTATATGTTGAGTTCAAACAGATCAATAGTGCAGTGAGCAGTGTGAAACAATATGAGACCATTGAATGTGCAGAAATTAAGGTTGAACACAAGATCAAAGAGCAAAACGGTAATTGTGTTACAAACAAAAAATGCTGAAAGGGGCTGATGACTGGCTTGTACTGTAAATCTTTGGAGATAAACTTCCATTACAGTGATCAAATGTGTAGAATATATCTGATGAGCAGTCGTCACAAATAAAACATCAGTGTCATTTTGGCATCAGCGATTATAGGGAGGCTCCAACTCAGTGTTCCTCTGCAAACTGTAGTCCCATTCATAACCCATTCTCTTTGATATGAGCCATCCTCTGTAGTTACAGTGATCTCATTCGAATTCCCCCAAATCACCCCGGATCAAAGATAGTGATGTCTGATCTTTGGATAATAGTGAAACGCCAGATCAGATGTGTCATCTGAGTTTTCCCCCCTGCTCTCTCTCAAAATCCCCATCCTAAATAAACACATGTTGAAAAGTGGAACAGAAGTGCACACAAGTCAAAAGGGGGCGAGCGCTTAGTGGAGTAATAATGCCATTCACCATCACTGGGCTCCCGGTTTGGTTGACCTAGATAAAGGATGACAGGAGCAGATCGTAGTGGCTCGAGCTGCTTCCTTTTTCCTCTGTTATATTTCTGCTGAGAGATGGAGGGAGTCCATCATGCAAGTGTTTCTCACAGAAGTTGTTTGGCACTTCAGCAGATTGGAAAAGTTTGCTAAAGAGGACCACGTTTTTAAGCATCGCATTTGAGCATGCTCTTTTTTTCCTCTTTTTTTATTAAACGTTAAATCAAATATTCTGACAAGGACGAATCCTTCTCCCTCCATCCCGCTCTTTGCATATTCATGAGGAGAAACTGATTTTTCTGGTCTACGGTGCCTTCATCAGCATGAAGACATATTGAGACGATGACAAATTGGCATGCAGCCACAAGTGTGCGCGCGCACACACACACACACACGCACACACTTTCTGTTGTGGCACTGAGGTCCACTATAAGGGGACGATCCAAGGGTATCTGCTGGTCCCAGACATAGCCTAGTCTGCTGCACTATCTGAATGATTCCCTCTGCGTTGGGTGTAAATGACCTGCGTGATTGCCATGAATAACAAAGTCACGCATATTGGTCAGTGGCAGTTTGGCCAAGGAGGGACACACACACAAGCTAGATATTACAGATGGAAGCACATAAAAATAGAAATAAAATGCCATCATCGTCATGCAATGTTGTCACCATTGGTTTCTCAGGAAATCATGACTATTTTGACTTGCCAAAATAAAATTCCCACAGATTATCTTGTTGCTGGTCTCTGTCCTTGAAAAACAAGCTCAAGGAACAAACAGTGACTGTGTCAGCCAATATGAATGTCATTAACTTTGTTGATGGAGGTGTCTGCTCCCGGAGGGATTTGCATGTTGTCGTTGTATGTGGTTCAAAACACACCCTCACCAGTCTCACAGCAACAACTTTTTGAGCAACAAAATTCAAGACGGGCACACAATACTGAAAGCAAACTGTTTAATTACCTCTAGCCTTTAATGCTGATTTAGCAAAACGTCTATTTGAATATTCAAACCAATTTAAAACACTGGAGGAGAGGGAGGAAGGCACAGAGTATTATTTATCAATGTGATTGTGTAACAGTGTGATAATGTCACATGCTGTCATTCCTTGTCAGTTTGTCTGACACCGCACAGACCAACACTGGTACTGAGCCAGGACCAGGGACCTTGAATTAAAATCTGCCTTTGCCAAATTTCAACATGCCGATGCACCGGCCTCAGCTGCTTCACCGTCTGACTTCTCACATTGGCCGCTCTCCAACACACATTAAAGTTGAAATAACGAGGACTAAAAAGAGTGGTTTAATTTAGTAGCTTTGGTGAGTAATGATGTTAAGAAAATTGGCAATGAAATGGGTGTTTGGTAAGTTATTGGAAGGACTGAAAAAAGACATTTGATGCAAACCACTGAAAAATATAGTCATGAATCCACCAGCAGACACGATCCCCACAGCTATTCCCACTATCAGCCCAGCCATTCACATCCAGCCCATTTTAAACGGTCTGAGATCAGAGAAAAGGGTCCAATATTGTCTTTTTGAAATGCTTGTTCCATGTGACCACTTCAGGCAGGCCGACGTAGGCAGTTGCGTGTGCAGTGCTGCTGCACCATAAAAATAATTGCATAGAAAATGTGCCTAGAGTAAATCTGGACCTGTGCCTTTTTTTTTCCTTATGTCACTTTTCAGGACATCACATTTGCTGAGGGAACTTTATTTTAGTGATAAGCCTCTCTGGTTCGTACACATTGTCCCCTTTATGCTAATCAAGTAGACAACCAGATGAAGCTAATGGGTCTTGATGTGTCGCTGAGAGGAAGTAAACTCATATTTTTTAAAGTAGGACAAAAATGCCGACTGTGAGATAAACTGCAACACCTTTTTTGAAGTGTCATTTTGTGGTATATGTGGATCTTTATGGTGATCATACAGTGGGACAGAGCTATCCATAATTTAATATGGAGAGTGAACCTCTCTTCAAGGGCTGGATGTCCTCTGAAAGTATTGTTTTACTTAGAGTATTTTTGTTGTGGTGTCATCTTCCATTTTGAAAGACAAAAGAACAAGCGCTGACTGAAAATGTAAGGAGCATCAGTTTGGTTTCCATTGTCTGCAGCGTTTTAAACAATTTATAACCATTCATTTTTTTCTCTTACAGACTCGTGGTGACCCTGCTTGAGGAAGGTAAATGTATGCGGCTTTAAACATCCACATTGGGATTTAACGAGGTGAAAAGCAGCTGCAGAGTTCAATGGCCGGCCATTTGCGATAAGATGTACAAGAGTACTATGAGTCCTGTTTTTAAATGTTCCGTGACGCTGAGGAGTCAGACCAGCCTCCTTAGGCGAGCATGCATTTTACATGATTCATGTACAGTAAGTGGACAATAAGCTGAGGTACAACTCAAATCTAATGCATGACAAGCACTGACAGAAAACGAGACGTGGCATATGTTATAGCTCACAGCCATCGTGCGGTGGATTGTATATCAAGAGCTGAGAGAAGTATAGAAGGAGGAGGAAGAGGCAAACATGCTTAAAAGGAGAAAATTAAAGAAGCAGCGATCCGGAACATCATTATTAGATGTGGTTTCTCCTTTAAGGGGATAAAGAATGCACGTCCCTGCTCATTACTCTATACAGCTGACAGCAGGAGGTGTTCGCACAATGACAATGCTGTCACAAACATGATCCTGTTTTATTAACTTTGTGCTGCTCCTTCTCCTCCCTCTTCTCCCCCAACTCTCTGTCGATGGATTCAAATAAAATTAAGCACACTTGAAACAATCACCTATCATGCTAGCTCTGGCACAGAACGGGGGATATGGCATACCGTGTTCTCTATGAAAAATAGATTGAATAGATTCTAACGTTTCATGTCAGATTTGTCCCCTGAGGTTCTGCTGTGTAGAAAAAGTTCTCCATGACTGTTAAGTTCTGATCATGTTTTTTTATCAGCCAGATTGGCACACGCATAATTACAGCTGCTCTGTTAATTAAAGCAGACAGGGTAGTGGGATTAGATGAAACTTATCTGTCCTCTGAGGACTTCCTGACATCAGAATTAACTCAGCAAATAACCTAAATAAAACCTGAGCACACTGCATTATTAATTTCCTGTGCAGATGAATAATGCAGCTAATAATGACATGTACTAGTAAATGTACACACAATGTGCAAATATGGTTTCCTTCGTTTTTTTTTTTTTTTTGTCCACAGCTGACGTGTCAGCTGCTCTTTTTTTCTCTCTTTATTGTGCTGGCAAAGAAGGGTTCTTTTTGAACCTTTTTTCTTTTGAGTCTGAAACTTAAATGAGAAATTTAGCCGCATACTCTTGGAGCCCAGCTCATTAAAACAACTCAGGCTCCAGCAGTACTCATAGTATCCAGGCCATGAAAATGCATTATTCAACCAGGATATTATCGGTCTGTTTGGCTCTCTAGGAAGGCTAGTTTTTAACCCATCGGCAGGACAAATGAACTTGTAAACTAATTTTAAATGTCAATAAGATATTACAGAATTTGATATAGTAATAATAATAATAATAATGTACGTTCGTTCTGGCAGTCAGAAAAATGATATCTTGCTGACTTGTGTTATCCTTCAATTCTTTTCCAGTTTGGTTACAACCTACACTCCATGAAGCGCTCACATTGCCACACAGGCCAGATACCATACCCATACATAGTAAGGGGAAAAGCTCAATTCAAATTGCAAACTTGTTGAGTCAATTACTGAACTGACCCAGGTCTCTTGAATCGCCACAAAGCAAGAGCACAGACATTCTGCTGAGACACAAGCTCACGGTCTGAGTCGGCCCCTGTAAGCTCCTGAAACATCTATTTGAAATATTATTATTAAAAAGGATTTCCTTCCTCTTAAACATACTTAAACAAGACATACAAATACAAAATGACATATTCAGATAGACCATCCTGCCCATCCCAAGGTCACAGTTGGTATAAAATGAACCAAATTTTGATTTTGGTTTGTTATTGCTACACTTGCATCAAAACATCCATACTTGGCAAAGAAGTGGAGTCCTGGGCTACACCAAGCAACATGCCATGTGAACTGATCACAGCAATTACTCCCAGAAATCACCTGTCAATCAACCTGCATTTCACACATTCATATGATTGAGTTTTACTGACGTTTGAGTAGGAGCTGCTTTGTTCTCGCCTGTCATGCTAATTACCCAGAACAAAATGTATACCAAAGGATGGCACATGAGTGGGTGGGAAATGTCTGAAAATAAATAAAAATTCAACATCTGACATGTTGGTAGTTTAGATGTTTGGAAGGATTAGTGTCTTGCAATTAACTGACCTTATATTCGTATCATGCTACAAACGGACTCAAGGTTGCCTGCTAGTTCTCCCCTACATCCTCCTCACAAGTCACATGGCATCCTGCCAGCATTTGGGGACACAAGCTTTTGTCAAAATTGGTCGATGTAAACAACTCAATAGGCTGAGAGGGCTGCTGCTCCGATTGCTTTCATGTTTATATCTTATGAGTGCACCAGAAAGTGGATTGCCTTCCAAAGTCAGTCCCACAGTCCTCCCAACTTCAAAGGGCTGCGATGGAAACGTTCCCAAATCCTTATGCTGCTCTCACCTCTGCGCCTCAATCAGGAAGCTTCCATCTATCTCCATCTTCAGCTGTTAACTGATACTGACTGAGAATGTCAGATGTGTCTCAGTATGTTTGTCTCCCCGAATTCATTGCCATCCTGTTTAGAATCAATGTGTCGCCTATACCGCCACACAAGCCAATAGGATGGAGCTAATTAAAAAATACGATTAGGCAGAATCATGTAATCTAATATTGAGATGTCTGCCTTTTTTTTCTTGTCCATTTCATTCCAAGACACAGCCTCTACGATCAACGATTATAAAAAAAAAAAGTATGATTAGCTCTGCCATCCACAAGCCTAATTCAAATGAGTTTAGGGCTGTGCTGCAGCGGGAACCGGGGCAGGGCTGCACAGCTGTGCCTGCTTCTATTGGTGACTTCGTCCCATTTTGCTTTGCAGAATAATGATTGCAGTGGTTGGAATTTCTGATAAGGACATGTGAGGGGAAACTTAAACTGGTCAAATTTACATCAAGCACACGTACGTCTGGTGCAGAGGAGCTGCATTTCTATGTATTTAGCTGTGATCTGCACTGAAATGTCGCTCTGAGCTGCAGCCAGCTTTCCTCTACTTACCTATTCAACACGAATCATCTCCAGTGGTTTTATACCATTGGCATTTGCTGCGGCAGACAGATCTGAAATGCATGAATTCAGTTGCTTCTTACACCTTCAAAGCTGCCCCCCACCCCTTCTCATTTCACACAGAAGCTTGTTTTGTTGCTTGCGGTCTGTTGTTACAGACTTCTGCACAATGGCTGGTTTCTTCGCCTCAGTGAAGTAGCAAATTATTGAATGCAGACCACATCGTAAGGGGGCTTAATATGATAAAGAATTATTAAAGCTTTTGGCCCCAGGAAGTCACACTTCTGACATAGGTAATAATGAAGATGCAAGAGCGACAAACTCTGATTCACAAACTGTTATTTTTGTCATTTTGCTGCTGCCAGCGGCTAATTATTATTCACATCAGAGACAACAGTGTGTCATCTTCTATTTGCTGGGGGATTAGGCTGATAAAGCGTGGTAAAGCACATGTTTCTCATAAGGAAGAGGGACGCCAAGGGCCCAAACACTATGCAGGCACTTTATTTCAAGTGAACTTCGAGGCATCATCACCATAAGACGTTTATACTTTTCTGTTTGGGTAAAATGCCGCGCAAGCATCAATGTGATTTTTTTTCTTTCTTTCTTTTTTCCCACAGTTCAGGCTTCTCATGTACATAGTACTGACAAGGAAATCTGACAAGTAGTTTTAGATTTACAACAGCGAGCAGATTGACTTTCAGCGTGAAACTTGTAAAAACTGCTCTGAAATTAATAAAAATACACATGCCATCCATGTAAACTTGTTAAAAAATCTTTGGTTGCGGTCATGGCTGTGTAGCCAGTCATACTTGCAGATGCAGAGGCGAATGTAGAATGATAATCTAGCATAACTAACCAGTTGGTCACTCACTCACACTACAATTTATCATGATGGTGCAGTTTGTCACCAAAAAAAATGTTCTGTTCTGTTTGCATGCTAACATGTTACCATCAAAATAACATTGTGTGTGTTGAGATGCGTCCAGCTCACGCCGTTCCTGACATTTTCATGTGGGCCCTACACTGGAAATGTGTGTGTGTCTTCGTTTTTTTGTAAATATTTGGTCAATCCAAAATCAATACTTTTTAAAAATTAGATCTAAGGTTGCAAAGGACTCTAAATCCTGCTGCAAGAGGATTGGGTTGCATGAAAAAACAAGATTATTGACACATGTTGTCACAAGCTTTTGGAGGTAGGTGGCTCTAGGCATGCAACTAGTGAGATCGCGCAACGGCGTAAAGTTTCACTGTTGCCTGGAGGTAGACAGGTGGCAGCTCATTGTAAGCATTATGTTCAGCATCAGGGCCTAAATAGGAAGGGTTGAAGCAGGAGATGACAAAAGGCAACGGCCCAACCTCCAGAAGGCGAACCTTATGTGTACCTCTGTGTGCACTTTGGAAGTCTTCTTATCTGCTTACAAACTCTGCTGTAACATCTCAAAAGACTCTTGTACCCACTTTGCTGTGAAAGAAGTAGCTTCCTGCCTTGTCTTGATAATAATAGGTAGAAGCTTCTGGCATGGAGAGAGGCTGTCCCGTGCTGCCCAGTGCTGCTGATTAGGAGACTATCACAGGGATGCCTTGTTATTTTTGCTCCAGGCGTGTTAGGAAAGTTGAAGAAGAACTACGTTGGCTCTTCACTCTTCCTTCTCACACTCGCTGTGCCAATAGCAATTAGCATGCAGTGTGTTGACAAGATGGAGTGAAGATCTCATGCTGGAGAGATTCAACTGGTTTGTCACCTGCAAAATTGCTTTGCAGAAGAATGGCATGATAAACGCTACTATGGATGCTTCAGCGTCAACGCTTTCCGAGATGTATGGATAAAGCTGCTTGTCCCCCTGTGTGTGTGTGTGTGTGTGTGTGATCTACTGTTATCACTACGGCTCCATAAACATCTGTCTCTTCTTGTAGCTGATTATGTTTTAGATCACAATCCTGACATGAAATTTTACAGCATCTTACAGCTATTCAAGCCCATGGATAGTGTGTATGTGCCTTTCTATGCAGCATCAGCGAGACACAGTGATGATATTGGGAAGGAAAAACATACTGTCTGTAACATACCATGTCTCGTATGGATTTAATTTAGCTTAAATCTAACATGACTCAGAGAATGCAACAGAAATGCTGGGGTTCATGTATTTACTCACAGGAGATTTTAGTATATGGCCATGGCAGTCGTCTACATAAACACCTTGTGTATTTTATGCACATGGGGGTTTAAGGGGTTAGAATTAAAAGCCTCCACTTTCCCACAGTCCTCAAAGTTTTTATGATTTACCTACATTGACAGTATGCTTCATCTTCATCTTTCTGGACTTTGCAAAGGTGTCTTACATCCGATCAGTCATGTCCTTCGTATGTGCTTTTTTATTGTAACATACACACTTGACATTGTGGCAACGTCTCAGGAACAAAACAGCTATATTGGCACAACACCAGCATTTGATGTCTTCTGAATAGTTCCATTGATTGTGAGAAACAGCGGAATCATCACAGACCCATGGCCCAGCAACACCATTGATGGTACCTACTGTAAATCAGTACACTTTCTCAGAGCAGCCTGAAGCCTGTTCTGTATCTCTATGTGGATCACACATGGGCCTGTAATTGTCAGAATTGAGAAAAGAATCCCATTTCCTCTTGACTAATGTGCGTTTGAAAGCAGCGCTTTGAAAATCCCCTGTGAGGGTTGTTTAAATATCAACGCTGTATGACCAAAAACCCTTATGAGTCAAAAGTTTGCAGGCAAGCTTGGATGACCCAGCCTAATGGCAGCTCTCAATCCCCGGATGGTGAAAATGAGACTCGAGGCACGACTTGAGACGGATGGAATTTGAGTGAGCTGAAGAGGGTTCTGTTTCACTGTGAGGGAGGGGGGAAGGCCTGATGCTCTGGCTGCTACTGCTACTGCCACAGTTGACTGTTTCACACTGCATCCTGACAGGAGATCTTGCATGGTCAGTCTTCAACAGAAAAAGGAATGTCACTGACGAATCCATCCTCTGGCCACAGCTGGAGGACAGGGAGACAGAGGGTAGTGTGTGTCTTGAGGCTTCCAAAAGCTACATCTCCACAGCAAAGGGTCAATAAAACCCTCATCCTCAGGGTAGCCTGCAGTTATTTAGCTGACTCACATGTTTGCCTGAGGAAACTGTCCTCCACAACTGCAACAGGAGAAAATTTGACTGCTTCTACCTCCCAAATCCTTTCTCCTCTTGTCTTCAAAGATGAATTGAATTGCTCACTTTTAATTTGACACCCTGCCGTCTTCACTTGAACTTAACTTAGCTTCTGGTCAATTATACAGTCATGCCAATACACATAGCATTGTTTTTGAAAGAAGTCTGGTTCTGGTTTATCACTGGTTGACTGTACATAGCCAGCCATAGGCTGTTAGATTTGAAATGTTGCTATGGAGGTCCAGTTGCATCCTTTTAAGTTCTGATCCAGATCAACCACAGTAAATTGTTGGTTTTAAACGACCCGATTGTCACACATACTTAAAATTAGCAAACGTGGCTAGCAGCTGGTACAGATTATTGTTTGTTGCAGTGAAACTTGGCAGTTAGAAATCATCAGCATATTAATTTGGAGGGATGGCTTCTGCTGTCCTTGTGTTCAGATGTTCAGAAGTATTTTTAGCACAGGATATATTTATGCTGATAATAATATAATAATGCCATCACCCTTTAAATATAAAGGATGCATATAAAACTCACATTGATTTTCGTTGGTTGCTCCTTTTTTTCTTTCTGGGCAATTTTAACAATGCAAACATGTTTGTTTGTTTGTTTTTTTTTAATGTGTTTCCCTAGTTTGCACAAGACTTTTAGATATGGAGGATGTTAGGACCAGGAGAAGGAGTCACATGCTACTGATCACAAGGCAGTTCAAGTGGGAAAAAAGGGTGTGTAGATAACAAAAGTCAAGAGCTCAGTGCTTAATCTTGATTTTCCTGATTTACACAAAGCATTGCAAAGGTAAGACATGAGACAAAGCCCTTTAGGGATGTCATGGGCTCTGAATGAGGTTTCTGGACCTGGGGGTTAGCCATTCATTGCACCAGGTTTCTGTTCAGCAGCAGGCAATGAACACCTTCCATCACAGACAACTAACTTAATTGTCCAAATGTTTACTTCTAATTGAGCAGTGCCACCTCATCTGTCAGCTGTCGTACATACCAACTGGTTTCAAGGTGGAGATGCTTCTACCACATCTGGACTTTGCTGGTAAAGGGCCGCACGACAACTCCTCCTCACATTTAATAACAGAGGGGCGCCGTCTGCCACTTAAAAAATTGTGTTTACAAGAACTCATGCAATTTACAGCTCCTGTCCAGGGCTGTTTGACCTGCTGCCTGCACAGAATATTTTCCCTGACACAGGGGGATGTCCATTGTATTCCCTCCCACGTGCACAATGTACATTCATGCAGACAAAAACAACTGTGTAAAGACTTGTGTGGAGTGATGTGCGTCCTGCTAGTCCCTGCAGTTGCTTTCAGTCAACCAAGCCCTCAAAAGAAGCTGCCAGAGCTTTAGAAATGGAATGCTGTGACCCACTTAGCACAGCATTAGAGGTCTGCTGAGGGAGCAGAAGAAAAACAGGAGACACAGAAAAACATCTCAGTAGAGATAAAACATCAGTCTCGCTGATGAGCAATTTCTTGGGAGAAAGTATTCACAAAAGTGTCTTTGTGAGGTTGCGCCTACAATGGAGACGGTGGACGTCGGTGCAGCCTCACATGTTCTGCCTTGAGGTGACTCTGCAATGTCCGTGGCTATCGTGTGAACTCAGATTCATCCCGCGCTGCCTCTGAGCCACTGACACCTTCTTATTTCACTACTGCTTTGATGTGCTGTCTGATGTGTACGAGTTATTCTTTCTTTCTACCCCCTGGATGTTCCCTGTTCACAGCAGGGTGACAGGACACTCTGTGGTCAGCAACTCACACAAATACCCACAAACACCCTTCACCCCCACCTGCGTGCTCTATGAATAGCATTGTCAAGTTTCATCTCTTGAAAGCGAATGGGAAGAACGTCTGTATCTACTTGTACTCTTCCACTTTAGTGGGTATTATTTGGATTTAAAACCAAAACATATTTTCTCACAAAACTGCACCCCAGGCTACAATGAATTTGAGTTTTAACACATGCCAAACGCGACAGCAGTGTGTCGATGTTTTAGGTCGCAGGCACAGACAGGTGCTTTCTGGAACAAGCTCAAGAAAACAACCGGTTGATCATGGGTACGTTTGGGTAGATTATTTGACAGAACACAGAATTATGCACAGTGTTGACACAGTGCTTACGGAACATGCCAAGACACCTTTTAGTCAGTAAGAGAGTCTTCAAATCACTGTAACGTCCTGACAAATGTAAAATTTGTGTTCCAGAAGTGTTGCCAAATGAAGAATGTAGTAAACATAGTGATTGCAGATTTCTGAAAAGAAACACACTCGCCTAAATAAATAAATAAATAAATAAATAAATGGGGGAAAAGTGAAACCGCCCTTGCTAATGCATACACCATTTACTGTCTTTATAGCATTACCAGATAGAGTCCTTACAGACCAAATACAAATAAAATGTGAATTAAAAATCAAAAACAATAACGGTCCCCATGCACTGCTAACTTTGATTTCCCATAATGACTCTGAAAGAGTTCAGCACATGCAAATTAGCTCATTTGAACTGCATTTATGAATGTAATGAAGTGAAATCATTCAGCGTGCCAATTTTACAGCAAGAGGCAAAGAAGTCGAGCACATGCCGACATATTGTATGTTTGCATGCAGCCTCTGATGCATGCGCACTAGAACTTTGTAATGCATAGATTCCTACCTACACTGACAACAGCGCAAGTGATCAGTATCACTCACTTGTCGCTTGTGATCAAAAAGGATATGAAATCCTACTAACTTTCACTTTAGGAAGATGCCCACAGGCCTTGTCATTTTACTTGAACAGGCTCTAAATGAATAATTATCCTTGTGTAAAAGTTATTTTGAGAAACAATTTAAAAACTGCACACACACAATGTAATTATTGCACAGTTCCCAGTTAGTGGCTGGCAACATGTGCAGCACTGATGGATGGCGGCTCTCTAATGTTATTATCATTGCCATCTGAGCCTTTCTGCCAAGAAAAATGGATGTGTAAAGGTTCCCACCACTTCTACCAGTCACACATTTCTACATTTGCTTTGATTGTTGTTTTAATTTAACATCCAAGCATATTTGGTAAGTGTAAGCCAATTCATTATTGAAAAAAAAATATGTTAATTACATTATGTAATAGATCATCACCAAAAAATGACCTAAAAGCTCAGAGTTGTCTGTGAACAGTCTATGAGGAGAGGTGTTCAGTATTTGGGGGAATATTAAATATGTCCTTTTGGACTTGCGGCTAATTTAAAAATTGATAATTTTTGTCATGAAGAGAAGAAAAATAATCTACATCTGAATGTAGGAAATTATTTTTCAGCTGACAGGATAACGAGACTCGTCCTGGAAACTACATCCTGCAAGACAGATACCACTGGAGTGTTCAAGAATAAAACCTTTCATTCCTTCTTTAAAGGAGATGAAAATGAAATAAATATCTCATAAATCACAACAATTAGCATTTTCTCAAGGCAGATAAACACCCAGCCTAAATGTTCATATGTAAAATGAGGTTCTAGAAGCACCTGCACTAAAAACTCATTTATCATAATTCTGAAAGTAAGATTACTTCGCGTCACATCTTATCTGCTTGTCAAACATTTTGGCTGCTGACAACCAAGGACAACGTCCACACCTGGAATCAGCAGATGCTGACCGAATGAAATACATTTGTTTCCAAATGAGATATTAGCATACTGGATCATTCACACACATATTTATATTGATATAAATGTGGTGGTGCCTCTCTTGAGTCAGAAGACTCACAAGATGTCACAAGAAGTATTATTAATCAGTGGTGGGATTTCAGTGTACAAAGTCTCCACATGCAGATTAAAGGGTGGAATGCTTTGTTTATCCATATCAATGTCTCAGTTAATGATATGTTTGGAGGATGGCAAGCTTGATAATGTATGTCATCAGTAGGCATCTTCAAAGATCTGCTTATACAACGACAGGACTGCATCTCAGATGCCAGAAAAATCTACAATATTGATGCTTATAGGGTTTCAGGCTGAGCTGCATGACTGGGATCCTCCTGTTTGTGTCATATGGAGCAGCAGTTATTGGAGCCCTGAGGTGTGACCTCTAGAGGTCAAGGGTTGTCTGTTTCACACCTGGACATGCTCAGCCCACCCAGTGGCAGGTGTTCCATGTGACCAGTTGTGACCTCCAGGTAGGCAATTGAGACAAGGTCAGTCACAGCATGTGGTAGGTTGGGGATAACTTCTTGGCAGTGTGTCACATCTAACCTCGATCCTCAAGGGTCAGCAATGATAAAAAAAAAAGGAAGAAGTGGATTTTTACATCAATAGAACCAGTGTTGGGCCATTACACATAGTGGAAGTATTTAATTACGGAATAAAAATGTCTGGCGATAACTATAATTAAACTGCAGTTACATGTGTAATTACTCATGATTACAATTCTAGTTACATCTTTCTGCAAAAATAGTCTATATGTTTAATAATATCATTTGTGTGGCATTGTTAAATTACATTTGCAACATGAGGGACTATTATAGAGGGAAGAAAATGTTTTTATTTGGATTGAGGTGAAGAAGTGCAACCACTGGATCTCTGTCAACACAACCACAGGTAACATCAAAATGTTGGTTTCTCCTTCTCAGGCATAGATGAATAATGTTTTGTTTTTTTCTTTCCTTGACCAGGTCTGGCCACTGAGGCACCAAAGCAAGAATCCAGGGAATCTGTAGAGCAGCAGTGAGTGCTAGTAGACACCACAAAGGCTTGCAGACTTTCTCGGGTGCAGAGAGACCACAGGGGAGTTTTATGCACACAGTATGGGATTTATATCCACAGCAGAAGGATGTCTTACCTCGCTGTACTCAAGTGCCCAACAGAGATGTAATATCAGATGTAACATGTTTCATCACTCTCACAATGTATCCAGTTTTTCTCCCTAATTAGGGGATCTGGTTTATCCATCTGTGGGTGCTGGTGCTCTTTTGGGAGTTATCACAGATCTCCTTCCGAGATAAGCATGCTAGAGTTTCATGTGGTAAAAGCAATTGAAGGGGAGGAGAAAAAAAATGAGCCTGAGCAACATCTTTTTAATATTTTTTTTCCATAAATACACATAAGAGGAGATGTCAGTCTCTATCTGTCTCACAGGTCAATGCGACAGATGTAACATCTGCTCACTGGACTCAAACTGCAGCTCAGGCTGACTGGAGTTTTGGAAATTCATTTGTATGGTTCATTTGTATGGATTGTTTTGAGCAAACTGTAAATCAATGGGTGTGTGTGACCGAGGCAAAGTCTCTGACCTCTGACAATTTTAATAACATTTTAATAACATTTCACCGTCGATGACTACAACCTACATAAAGTCAGTACAACAGACTAAACATGGTTTGTGGTCCACTTTCACAGCTGTGCATAGCGTCATACTCATATGTTTTTATCTCTCAAGCAGTTTCACCTCCATTCAACTCCAAGCAAACCCTGTTCTGAAGTTAAACAGAAAAGTCAGCATGCTGGGTCAAACTTGGGTTTCGCACAGATGTTTTGACTGCTTCTGTTACGCTCAGGGCGATTCAGTTTTTTTTTTCTACCTCAGCATCCCTCCTGGCCTTTAAGTACTTCAGACAGCAATTATGCAGGAATGATATGTTTGTGTGTGTGTGTGTTTGCTGGGGTGGGTTTATTTGGGCATATGCTTTGGACCCATGGCTTCATTTCACCTTTACCCTCATTTTGTCCTCCAATGTGTCAAATTAAAGTTTCAGACAGACATCATGCATAATTATTTGTGAAATGAGGTATCACCATTTTCATTATGCAATTTCTTCATTTACTATCAAACAGACTGAGTAACACAAATTTAAGGTTGTAATATAAGGTTGCTGTTAAATAATGTTTCCTAATCACTTAAGGTACATAACTTGTACTGTCAGTGGTTGAAAATAGTTCGGCTATTTTGCCTGTTTCACAAAAATTATTTGGACTGAAGGCTTTCTCCTTTTGCTGCCCTCTGACAGCAAATTACCATGAGTATCCAACCACTCAGCTACTCTCTCTCAGTCCATTTCCCCCTCATCCATCCTGTTCTTGTCAATAACTGTTCAGGGGCTCACCTATCACTGCTATGGAAAGAAAATGATGAGGCTCTTGTCAAAAAAAAGAAATAATTTGACGGCCTGCGGATCACAACGATCTAATTGGCCACTATGAAATGCCACTGAATGGGAATACTTGTTAGTGAAATTAGATGCGTCGCTCGTTGTGACAAGCCAGGACCCTGATGAACCCCTGAGATTCACAATATAGAATGTGCACACTGAGATCTGTGGGAGAATGACTGAATGGCTATTATAGGGTCTCCATCTGCATTAGTGTGCAGGCTAGCAAGCCACGCTGATGCGCTCTCTTGGTTGTGCCTCGGTTTTACTCGCTACACACACACATGTACAAACAAAAGCTGCCTGTGTTCAAGTTAGGACAGAGGGGGCTCACATCTCACTTTACAAGAGTGGGGGCATATCAGGAGGCAATTCCAGACTGTGTCTCTGAGGGCAGACAATAGCCACATCTGATCAAAGTGGAGGGGATGCATGACACTCGTCTGAGACGTCATGTAAATAAAGACGAGAATGCAGGCGTGTGGTAGTGTTACAGGGACGTGATGGGTGCAGGTAAGAGAGAAAGAATGGATCAGAAATGAAGAATAACAGTGGACATGGGAAAGAGCAGGAGCCTGTATGATTTAGAGTGACAGCGCGACAGTGAAGGATGGGGAGGGCCGTGCATAAAGGCATGCCTGTTGAGTGACACATAGGCAATCCGAGTCAAAGAGGACTCCTGTCTGTCCAGTTGCGTGGCGGATAGTATCTCTAGATAGCTGATAGACACGCTCTACAAGTGACCGACCATGACCTCTTTCAAATTCCTCACTTACACTCTCTAATATTCCCCATACAAGTCGATAACAAAGTCCTGGTTCACCTCCCCTTTTGTGATCAAATGTACAGCAAGCGCCTTGCTGGAATTTCGTGAGAAAGTTGATTTTACATGCTGAGTTGGGATGAACAAGTGTTGTTGAGGCACAACTTGTATTACTGCTGTAACTTTGTCAGCCCTCAAATACAGTAAAAATACGAATACCCTATAAACAACAACGGATACAACAGATGCTCATCAACATTTGGTGTTATCGCCATGTTGTTTTGGAAGAGAATGAACGTTTTAAGGCAAATTCTGTTTTAAAAATGGCCAAAACCTGAGAAGAGGCGGTGCTGCAGCACTCGGGGGGGATAACTCTAGGTAGAAATGCTGAAAAACAAAGTTCATTTTTGTTGCCTGAGGATGGGTGAGAAGGAGCAGGAAGGGAAGAAAGGTGATGACAGGACAACAGAGGGAAAGGAAAGGAAGGAAACATAGAAGAGAAAGCCGAGGGGCATTTAGGCAAAATGAAACAAACCGATGTGAATTCAACAAAAAAACAAATGTTTCTGTGTGTGTGTGTGTCCCTCAAGCTAAATTGAGACAATGCGGGCTGATGTCATGCCCAGTGCATATACAGATGTCCCCTTGCGGAAGACTCACAAAACTAGATGCAGATCGGGAAGCAGCTGCATCTCAGGCAGCTGATCAGACAATAGTATTAACTGAGGCAGAGGAGGATCATCTCATCCCCAGACAAGCTCGGTCCATGTGCTGTTTATCGTTTGCACACAGCAGTTTTGTGGCCTGTTTGTTAGATAAGGTAAAATAACAAATGCCTTCATGACAAAAGCAGGAATGCAATAATTGCTGTTCACTTGTTAGCTAAAGACTGGTTTGCTCATGGCCAATGATGTCAGGATACGTTGGTAAACGTGCCACTGCGAGATGTCATTTCATTTAAATTCTATATCATATCATTTCACATTTAAGCCCCAAGGAAGAAATACTAATCTCAGAAGACTGAAAAATATCACATATATGGATGCTGATGATTACGTACAACATACTTCAAATAATCATGCTCCCACATTGTGTCTTTTACTAAGACAACAAAGGTTCTGAATTTGAAATGGACACCCTTCTGTGTCTCATCCAGACACTAAATTATGCTTTTGTTACATCAGTATCAGATATCCACTGGTGGTATTTGATTTGAGTTTTGACTGACTGTAATTCAGATTTTCTACATGTTGATCGAAATTGGTCTTTTAAAATTATTTTGATGCTTCTTATTTATTAATGATGCACATCTTTTTTTTCCCCCCTCAGTCTACTCTTATCACTGACATTTTAACAACAGTTAGTTTCCTCTGTTAAGTCTTTAAAGCATTAGAATGCAATTTATTCATGCTTTACTAAGTCTGGGTGGCCCCAGTTTGAAGCCCTTCCTGTTCTGTGTATGATAATCCAGAATTGTCACAGAGACTAGTGTCACCACAATGTCATTGAGACAAGTTTGTCATATGTTTGCTGACCACAAATATTTATTGCGAATGATCAGTTCCAATTTGTCTCCAAATTGGAACTCCATTACAAAAACAGATTTTTACTTTGATTTTTAAATTTGGTTTGATACCCTAGTTTAGTTACACAAACTGTGTCTCAATCAGGAAAATCAGGAAACACATACAGTAGTTACATTTAGTATGAAGCAGCGTAGGTGTGTGAATATGATCTACCCCAAAATAACATAGCACCATTTTAAATCATGTCAAATTTTTAGCTGACAACAGTTCGGGAAAGTTATATACAGTATATGAGTTAATTATGTCTGTGGAACTCAGCAGAGATAAGTCTGACTATGGAGGATTATACTATAATATCTGGCATCAAGACGGACATGCATAATTTCCCATTACAACACATGAAACTGCATATGGAAAGATAAATCAGACTTAAGGTAGAAATTCAAACAAACACACATGAGTTCATTGTGCATCTTATCCCGAAGGTCTTCACCCAAACTCAATGTTATTAGATGATCTCATGATTTATGAAAGCAACTACTGGAGTGATGCCTTGTTGTTTGTCACTAGGAGAGTGGCCTACACACACACACACACACACACACACACACACACACACACATTAGGATTCTTGAAAGGTTGTGACAAGGGTAAAATAAAAGAGCACTCAATAAAATCCTGCTCATATGAATGATATTAAAATATTATGCTTCTAGTGAGTCAAGGTTGTTTAGTGCAAATGAGTCTCCTGATGTGTGCTGAATGTGAGAGTCAAATTACAAAAAAACAGGAACAGAGAGGAAAACATGTCGGCAAAAAACATAATGGGGCTCTGATATTAGATTGGTTTTGAAATTGATGAGGACAGATGCACCCTCACACAAAATAAGAAAGGTTCACCCCCTAAAGCAGACAGTTTGATGAAAGCTAAACAGACAAATGAATTGTAAGGAGAATCATGTCATCACACATGCATTCGCGACATGCACAATCACTTTAGTTATGTCATAAAAATACACACACTTCCCTCTGGATTTCCTTCAATTCATTGTAATCCATGAAGAAGTT
>CAAKHB010002673.1:66795-83311 GCA_901007665.1 Aeoliscus strigatus
AGCAGACAGTTTGATGAAAGCTAAACAGACAAATGAATTGTAAGGAGAATCATGTCATCACACATGCATTCGCGACATGCACAATCACTTTAGTTATGTCATAAAAATACACACACTTCCCTCTGGATTTCCTTCAATTCATCAACATGACATGGCTAAGTTACAGTGGGCTCCATATATGATGTGGACATCTCAGTGGGCAGATGCATATTTTATAAGAAGTGATTATATAAATGCTTGTTTGCCCAAGTACGTCCTCTCTTTACTCTTTGAATTAAAAAAAAATCCACCTGACAGACGGCTGCCCACAATTCCCTTTCATTGTTTGTGCCTCTCCATGTGTGCATGTGGGTGAGTGTGTGCATTGCTTGTGTCTGTGTGTGGTTCTGCTGTGCATCAACGTGGGATGATCTCTCTGGGTTTTCGAACATAAATGGAAGGAAGGAATCAACCAATTTTCAAGGTTGGCACACAAGTGAAGAGAAAAGAGTTTCAGTTGGAGCTTTTGCAAGCATAATCACCCTGAAGTAATAGACTTCTTTGTGGTGATATTCATCGAGTCGATTGTCAACTGTGATTTAGGACAGTAACAAGATTGGTGCTCATTCAGTATCTCTACCAAAGCTCATCAACAAAGAAACCAGGGATGTAAAACTAATCTACATTTCCGCATCTGGAAAAGAATAGAGAAAAGATGGGATTCAGATTGGTTTGCTTGCTATAACTAACATTGTGTGGACAACCATGTGAATCCTATTGTACTCAGCAAACCATCGTAGTCTGAGCAGTGGAGAAAAAGTCACTGTCAGTCAGATGGTCGTAGTTATTTTAGAACCAAACTTCATTCCTTTGGCTGTCCTGTTTCAAATTAAGAGTCTCTAAACTGCTGAGAACTCATTTTCAGACCGGCTGCAGAACAGTTCAACAGTGTTAAGTGAATTGTTTTTCATCTGAGCATGCTTCTGCACACCATCTCAGAAAAGATTGTAATGATGGTTTGATTGAATAGCCATAATGTTTATAGCTATGTGGAGAAACTATTTTTAATATGACACACATCCTGTGCATGCTGTGGTTCTGTTCTGGACATTGTTGAATGTTTATCACAAGAACGATGAGCAGCTTCCTTCATCCATTAGTGATAATAGGATGAGCTTTCTATAAAATGAAGTTGCTGTCCGAAGTCACCTCCTGAATACCAAATATGGAACTACATCTTTATTTTTCTGTTTTGATTTTTCGGCCTCCTGTGTGCCATATTGATTGTACTGCTTTTTATTGATTTGGTTGTATATGAACACACCTTGGGGAGTCGATCTAGTCAGTTGGAGTCTGATTGGGCTGATGTGTCCTTGAGTGTAAAGGTTACTGACCGACAGGAGCGGTTCTGAGTGGTCTGATTCACTATGTCACCTAATATTTTGTTGAATAAAGACATATGATAGATTTGCCAGTGTAAGTGCCTGAGTGAACCACTGAAAGGGAATATGAAGCTCTCTCCATTCCCTTGAGATGACCAATGACGTACCTTTGAAGACACCGTCTTCACCAAGCGTGAAGACACCGAGCGTCTATTCTCAGAAAATCTTTTGTGCATGAGTAAAGACTGAAAGTTTTGTCTCAGGCTTGTGGAAGAGCATTACACAGTATTAATCAACAAAAGTACTGCTGAAAATCAGGAAATCTCCAGAAGCAGTAAAAATGATGGGTTAGTCATATCTGCAACACTTGTCCCTGATCAGATTTTACAAACAGTGTGGCACAGTACAGTTCTTCTACTCTGTGTAGTGCTTCATTAAGAATAATTGGCCAAATGACAAGTCTTCATGTTGCACAGCCATTTCATCAGCTAGGGGGACTGTAATTGGGAGAGGATCTGCAGCGAGAAGGTTACCCTCCCTAATAGGGAAGGAGGCTGACTTCCAGCTTTGCTCCTGCATATAAATATATAATCTAAATGCCTTTTAAGAATGAAATGCTTGTTTGAGAGCAACACAAAAGGCTTGCGATGCAGCATTCAGCTGCCAAGATAGAGACATGCCACTTGAAAAATCAATAATGAGCCCAATGTGGTGCTAAAACTATATAAACATGGATGGCACTAGAAAGCTGTTGTGGGGATGATAAAAGGCGAGGAGAGCTGTCCTCAAACAATAAAAGGGTTTCAGGAATGACTGCACAGGGAAAATAATGAGATTAACTCTTACTGTTATAGATAGTCGAGATAGAAAGTGTTGTTTAAATCACTTCTTAGTTTCTTAAAATAGTTTGCTGGAACACACAGGATCGGTAACTAAATGTGGAAAGTGTAAAGGTTATCCTAAGGAATGCAATCACCTGTACAATGACACTCCCAAAGAATGTCATTACAAAATAGAATTTTCCCTCTTCTAATCCATCTCCAAATAGACCAAGAGAAAGCGTGACCAAGCAGCCAGAGGGAGTTGATAAAAAATTGTTTGATGAAGGGAAGACAGGAAGACAGGAGTTATTTGTCAGCTGACAGGACAGTATTTAGATAGAGATTATCTTTTTCGTTGTTGCTTTTAAGTTGCCTATAAGTTATGTCTGTGATTAAGGTGCAGAGAAAAGTGCTGCATGCAGTGGATGTGGTTGTTGTGGTGGAGACACTATTTGAAGTATTTCCTTGTGGGGTGGGAGAAATTGGTGAAATGAATCAGGATAATAATACAAATATATGCAAAGAACTAGCGGCTGGTGTTATATTCTGATGTATTAAACACTCTCTTTGTGTGTGTGTGTGTGTGTGTGTGTGTGTGTGTGTGTGTGTGTGTGTGTGTGTGTGTGTGTGTGTGTGTGTGTGCGTGTGTGTGTGTGTGCGTGTGTGTGTGTGCGTGCGTGTGTGTGAGAGAGAGAGAGACAGAGAGAGAGAGAGAATAAATTGGAAAACTATTCATGCCTCCCTAACCAAAATTCTGAGTTGTGGTTTTCCTGTAGATTTTATAGTGGCTTTGTTAATGAGTCCCATATGTCATTATACTCTTACTGAACAAGAAGTAGAAAAAAGTAGCACTGCATATTTTTTGTATATTCTCCATCACAACTGAGCATCTGAAAGAACAATTACTATTCCTCCTCTGGTGATATTAAATAAAAAATGTAAAACCCTGCAGTTGTATAAAAACGTGTGATAAAAATGTTTCCCTTCGAGTGAGAGTGGAAGGGAAACAGACAGAGGTTATTTTCTTGACTACTTAAGCTCATAGTAATGTGTGGTGACAATCATGCTAGGTTCCTCTCTTCTGCCTCAGGTCAAAGTTGTCAAAGTGTTTTTGTGTACAGTGACAGTACAGTCTTTCAAAATATTATAGATGCTTTATAAGAATCCATTAGTTAGCATAAACAAGTAAACCCTTGCAGATAACTGCAAGTATCAGTCAGCAAAATCAAGGCAACAGACAGAAATCTTAAAGCGACACTGCCACTGGGGGAATTGCAGAAAAGAAGACAGCTGGATTAAGCAAGAGGGGCAGATGAGTTTGCTTGTGCATCACAAACATTGTTAGCTAAGGCGTCTGCTAAATAATTTACAATATTAAATGGCCATCTGTGATGCAAATGACAAAGCGACAACCATTTCGCAAACAAGCCTTTTTCAAACCTTTGTTCCAGTATTTTTTTTTCCTTCGTATTTCCAACCCAGACGAGTGAGAACCCCACAGTGAACCTGTATGATCCAGCCACAAACATCAGAAGCACATCAAAGCATGTCCGACTGCAGTGGGACAATGTACTGTGGGCAAGGCAGTGTCTTTAATGACTATGTCTAACATACAATGTAGGAGGAACAGGAGGAACATAACATTCATAAAGGATTTAAGAACACTGTGTAAGAATTAGTGTTGAATTTAGAGTCAGGTCCCTGCAGTCATTCATTCAAGGTCTTTTTCTTTTCAGATCAATGACCTTCAGTGTTAGATGACTGTGGATGCATATTCTAGTTATTTAACTTCATTTGCAAAGCTTCAAATGATATTAACTTTACTTATCACTTCAAGGTACATCAAAGAGTGAAACACACAAGAGTTTTGCTATGTTCAGGCTCATCATGGTCATATTTAGAGCTTAATAGATGATTTAACAGTCACACTGAAGGGCAACATGCTACAAGATGTTAAATAAGTCTCTCCCTGCTCAGGATCCATCTCTGGTTGTAAAAACATCGTATAAAAAAGGTACTAAAGATCATCAAAACACACATCAGACTACATTCATCCACTCATCATATATACCCTATGATCCTGGTGTGATGATTTCAGCAAATCAGCACGGATTGTTTTAATGTATTGTTCCTGCAAATTGTACCTCTATCATAATAATAATAATGTGTTATTTATTCCCACTGTTTTTTCATGGGCTGCATGAAAACCTCCTACCTCCTCTACCTCCTAAATTGGGGGATATGAAACTTTAATCATCCCTGTGGGGCAGCCCAGTTATTGCTGCAGAACAGCAGATAGGATCATATCAAATGGGTTTTCAAGTTTTTCAAGAACAAATAGGTCCTGCTAATTGACATGACAATCGCTAAAAGTATTTAGACACATTTTTCTGGACAGAACCGTGTGAAATGTGTATGAAATGCTAAGGACAGATGTGTGTTCTGCAACATTGGACTCAAAATTTAAAAAAATGGAAACAGGTTGTTTCTGTTTTTCCAACTCTGGTTCTTGAGTTAAATGGACAGTGGAGGACACAGTGCAGTTTTTTGCTCTGACCTTGTTTTGTTTGTTTGAGTGATCTCCTGAATTACACCTTCATGTTTGTTAATTGAAGGTTGTTTAGCGATGTTAATGATTTATGAAGAAATGTCAGAGCCTCTTCATTATGATTTCAAATGGACATCAGCCAAGCATTAAATGACATGGACTAATATGCATTTGAAATAATGGAGCACTGAATCCTCTGGGACTTAGCCGTACCTGAGACTCTTTGCCGCCTTGGCCTTCAGTGAGCAGTGACCCCAAAACTCTCTATTAAAAGTTTACAATGTTCAGAAGAACACTTTTTGCTCAGGCTGTGCTGAGGCGATGTTTTTGGAATGGGACCTGGTTGTGTGACCCCCAAAGTGCCGCAGGATCTCTTCCAAAGTGAAAAGAGTCGAGGTTAAGGTAAACAAGTCTGTTTTGATAAACATCAGCAAGGAGACTTCCATTAAAAGTGCTGTGATACGTGAGAAAACTGCAGAAACGTTGTGAAAGTTGGAACTTGAGACGATAAAGAGGTGATGTGCAAAGATGTTTATGGTCCAAAACCTGACCTGAGCACTAAATTGCACTGTTGTTTTTTTTTTTCTGTGATTTCTGTTCAAAAGTGATGCAACGAGTAAACAAAGAAAACCAAGATATGGTCAGGAATACTTCAACAAAATCAACACCTACTGGGGTCGATCCTATATAAAGTGCATGAGCCGTGTTTTTGACTGAAATGGCATAGCAAGCCCCAAGTTGAGTTCCATCACAAGATGCAGCTCATTCATCCAAATTGCTGCTCAGTCATGCAAATGGTTGATCATTTAAACTCATTTATTCTAGCTTTGGGGTTTGTAAAGGAGACAAATGAGAAGCGCGCGTGTGTGCACACACGTGGAATAAGCTAAACAGAATGCATTTATTCATTACTCAAACAGACTTGTTGCTTGTAGCAGATTGGTGACATTTCATTTTACAGGCGTTTTATGTAAATATTCCTCTCTTACATCTTGTTCATTCATCATATTCCTGTAAAAATGCTCATTACTACACTTGTCCTGCATCTTTCTAGGTACAAGAAATTTTAAAGACGATTTATAATATGCAATAAGTGAAGCGATTTGTGGTCTTTCAAGGACAAAGTAATGCGCAAACATTTATGCTCATCATTGTGTCACACAACATGAGTACAGTGCTCGACTCTGACCCACAATAATCAAACCTGAATGTGAGGAAACAGCTGAAGAATTAGTATGCAGCACCAGGTGACACCAGGTTCATGAGACATAAGACAGATTGACGTCCGTAAGCAAACCACAACGTCCTTGGCAGGTAAGGCACCACGCCTTTCAGCAACGTCACCTGGAGGTGAACAAAAGAAAATCAGAGAATGAACTGATAAAGTTTTGTCAGAAGGAAGTTTCCGGTGGTAGATCTACATCTGTTATGCTGGACCTGCACTGAATGTACCCAGAAGCTTTCTGAGAGTTCCTGGCAAGAGATAAAACAAGAGACTCCGCACTTATTTTTGTTGCCATGTTGCTTTTTGTATTCCCTTTATCACACCAATCCGTACTATTTTTTTTTTTTTTACTTCCTGCAATACAACAGTTTTTTTCACCTAGAAAATATTCTTGTCTGTATCAGCACATCAAGCAGTCTCCTGTGGTGCTTGTCAGACACCCGTCACAAGCTGTGTACTGAAGCTACACCGGGGTCACCAGGGTGTCACTCATAGTCAGTCAGACACAGAGACTCCTGTTGTGTCATCACACACACACACACACAAGCTCAAACCCTGCCTGAATTTTTTATGTTAACTGAACTTCAGAGCTGATGCACGCTGGGATCCGTGATGTGTGATTTGATTGCTATGGAGAGCTGCCAGCAGTGTTTGCGCCCAAGCATTGTGGCTGCGACACACACAAGCAAAAATGCAAATACACACACGTAATACCTTCCCATCCATTCAGATGAGCACTCACATTCCTGTGAGGGGAGTCACTCGGACAGTGTGTCTCATCTCGACGTGCTGCCCACTGATTACACAGATAAAAGGGCAAAGCACAGCACAGGAGGCGCCACCTGGGGCGGGAAATAACACCCAACGCTGATTTGCAGCAACATCAGTTGCGATGGAGGCAGACAAGGGTGTAAAGTTCTATTCAGGGGAGGTCAGGGTTATCATGGGCGTGAAAGAAAAAGCCCTTGTCTGACATGCTCGGGTTGATGCGAATCAGACCAAAGGGAAAGAAAAGTTCTATTATGTTTTGCAAGTGTTTAGCGGTCACGCATTTCACACACAGACCATCTAAGTAGGAGGACTGAGGGATAGCCTTTTAGATAGATGTTAGTTTAACAAACCATATCACAAAGTCAATTTTAAGTCGAATTTACAGTCAAGACAGCAATGTCTCGGGTATGGACAAAAATAACAGAAGAATCCTGTTTGCAAATGATTTCTGGTACAGTTTGAAGCTGACCCAAATTTCTGAATTAAATTCATAGATATTCCTAAATGGCAACAGTGAGGTTGGGGAGCAAAGGCTGAAGGGATGAGTGTTGAAAGAAATACAAATTGTTATCAGGGTTTTGATTTTGGTTTGGTTTGATTTAAATTTGGATTGATGTGCAGGATTTTTCTTCCTATGGACAATTCTCAAGAAATTAATTTATACTTGTGAACATGTAGTGGAAACATAACTGTAAATGAATGAATGCTTGTGCAGAGGCCAGGCGCAGTGCTGCTAATTTAAAATCAATGCAGCAGTCTTTGAAGATAAACTCCTACCTGTCCAAGCTGCAGTGCCATTATGCTGTTGTGTAGATAAGTGGTGGGAGCATGTTTCAAATAGGGAGCAGGTGAATTTCCTGTTGCAGCATTGAGCCCCCACTGTGAATAGAGCATGCTTATCACAGCAACAAAGAGGGAAGAATCTGCTGGAGGAAGAAGAAAAAACTGAAATAAAACAAAGCAAAGCTGCCACTCAAGGAATAAAAGATGTTACACAAACTGGGGAGATTTAAATGAGAGGAAATGTACCGCCGCTGCCCAAGCTTTCACATTATGCATGGACAGCATTAACCTGGCTTTTAGTGTGCCACAATGGACCCCTTTTGCATCTGTCAGCCCACACACAGCTGAGTCCCACTGACAGCTAAACACACAATACATGCAAGGGAGCATACATGCAAACAAGACAATGAATTAAAAAATGGTGGTAAAACATTTTTGAAAGCCCTGTTGGACTTCTACTTGTATTTGCAAGAAAATTTGTATTAATATAGATGTAGTTTGCCTGCAGGATTATTGTCATCATCTACTTAAAGAGAGCTTTAACTCAAGCCTAACAACATGAGATTTTCCTTGCGTCATGCAGAAAGCAAACACTTTGTACCGAGCACTCACTTGGTTAATATCTACCACTGTTTATTTTTCCGTGTGTATGTGTGCGTTTGTGTGTGCTGCTCTGTCAGAACTGTCAACTATTCCAATTCCCACCACTTTAATTTAATTTTAGGGCCATTCCCCTTGGAAATCAATTAGATCGAGAATGGAGTTGATTTTCTCAGCTCAATCGCTGGGGACCAACACTTGACTCCATACAACAAAGTACTTTTGTCAGGAGTTCAAATGTTTTCCCATCCCTCAATGAAGCCCTGCCAGCTGCTGCAAATTGGCTTTTGGTTGGGGGGGGCTTTGCCTAAACTTGTATAAATCAAAAAGAGTTTCTGATCACATTTCCATCCCAACTTATAATATTCTAATTATATTCAAGTACTGAGAAACCTCAGGTCACCTGCTTGTGACACTGGTACATACCCCCCCCCCCAACGAAGAGGAAAAGAAGCTCATCTAAGAGAGTCATGGGATCGAATCAAAGTTGGGATTGATGTGGAGCAGGGTGTGAATTCCAACAAGCCACAAATACATTTCAATGTGGATTTGTGCCCAAGTATTTCATTGTAATTTATAATGTGAATAATGATTTGATGATTTATACACAAAATTAGAGTCAGTTTATTTGCATTTGGAGAGACAATATCACCCCATCTGCTATTCCATCTATCAGCCTCAGTGAAGCTCATTTTTGGAAGAAATTTGCAGCGATTTTTCCTCCACAATAGCATAAACACAATTACTCATTCATACAGAGAAGACATGATAATATATATGGAAAACCACTGAGTTAACCTTGGCCTATGCAATGACTTTTTAAATGAACTCTGCAAGGGCACCAGACAAAGAGATATCATTTAAAGCTGTGTTTACATCCCTCAGCTCACAGACATACAGCACAGACACTTCAATGTTCCAAACATTTACAAAGGGCACAGTGGAACAAACCAAAGACAGAAAGAGGTGAGAATAATGAAATATAGCAGCAGAATACTACTCAGAGGATGAGGAGACTTGACTGAATGACAGTTCATTGATAAATAGTCCTGCAAAGTAGTTTCACTTATGGAATTTGGGCATATTCAGCCCAATATAATGTGTTTGGACAGGAACATATCAGAATACTGGGATACCTAGACAATACGTACGATTAGGTGACAGTTGAGTGCACTCGAGTAGTAGAAAGGATGAAATAATTTGATGAATACAATGATGCCAACAGTTCTCCTTTGAATGTCACAAAATGCTGGTCGTTTCCCAAATCTATTAAAAACGACCTCCAGGATCAAACATGACCTGTTGTTTTCAGTAACACAAGTACTTTTTATGTTTGCAACCACTGAGAAGGTTGTACTAATACTCATACTAATATTTGTGTATGTCACGTGTAAATCCAAGTTATTCCACTCTGTAACTTCAGTATAAACCTGCCTGTGGATGGATGTCTACGTACACAACTACAGCCGAATCTAGTGAAACGTATGGGTCCACTTACATTCATCAACATGCTTTATGAATGCCCATTTAACTGAAAGTCCTCAGCCTGCACACCTGCCCCTCATCTTACACCATCCCCATTACATTCTGCTGCACCAACTCTTCCAACAGCACCAGCCAGCCATGCAGATCGTCAGATCCATTTCCCTTGATTGACGACCAGCTGGCCGCCCTGCGGTGCATAAAGGAGCCTGCATTCATCCTGGTTTGCTCAGCAAAACCTGCCGCCGTCATGCACTTACGCTGCTAGAAGCAAATCTTGAGCGTATTCATTAAATCACCATCACAACCTTCAGATAATGCCCAGCTTTTTGCACAGAAACTGCCATGTGTTTGACAAGACATTGCGTTCATTTCACAAAATTGCCCAGGCAGCAAGAATGTTTTTCAGCATGTTTCATTCATATCCTATTTTCGAGGGGGCTCAAGGATTCAAAGCGATGCCTTTGAGTCGTGATTTTTTTGGTACCTCCCCAACTTACAAGGCTCCTGCAGCCACCACATGGGGTTAGTTGAAACATTCACATACAATCCAAGATAAATCATCTGCATGTCATGTTCAAATATAATACAGTCCCCTATGTAATGTCAGGTTCTTTGCACTTTTATATTATTAACAGCTCAAATGGCCTGCATGTGTGGCATTTTAGGATTAATTCAGTCACCTAGAGGCATTGCCAGAGGCACAGAGCCTGCAGGGGCTCTCGGAGTTACAGTGAGGAAACCGAATCATACATCTTTTTTGGGAAACAAAATGCTGGTCCCTTTCTACTTCCTCCTTTGCATGAACATATGCTGGACAATAAACATGTTTGTCAGCAAATTTAGCTCAAACCACAGCCCCCACTTTCGTAAGATGTTCCTGCCCATGATATGTAAAGAGTGACTGACTTCTTGGCACATGGAGCTTTTTTACCGCCAACTCTAGAATTTTATCAGCATAGACAGGTGTCGCTGACACAGCCGGATGTGGAGATGAGGAGAGCCATGGATTATAGATGGGGATGAGAGCATGGTCCAACTAGTGGACCTGCAATAGAGATTAGAGGCTCAACACGAAGTCCACCCCCAACCACACAGTCATGCTTATTCTGCAGTCATGTAGTCTAGCCTGCAAATCAAGGAACTATTTTCTGCAATTCTGCTCTGGATGTCTGCACAGGTTCCAAAGGTATCCTAATATATGATGTACACATAAATCCTATCTGGGTTAATGTATGTGTGGATTTTCTGTCCTTAAACTAGACAGTGAGGCAACAGATATTTCCAATATCCTTTTAGCAGCAAACTGTAAGCAGGAAGCAGTTGTCGTGTGAGTTCATCTTGGTGCGACTGTCAGACTTCAAGTGCAGTGCTTACACTAGTTGTCTGCCCGTTGCTTTAAAATGTGTCAGCAGTTAGTAGTGCTGGGGCCTTGTTTTTGTCACTTTACATTACTGATATCTGAAAGTTTCTCTCAGCTGGCGCCCTCCAGTAAAATTATGCTCTGCTTGTCAAGCATCATGTGCAGTTTATAGCCCTAGAAATTCTCTCTGGATGTGCTTCTTTGAATGACTTTTGTAACACTGTACTGCTGATTAACGATCCCTACTGTGACAATGATCTGTCACCTAAGAAGAGCAAGTGAATTGGATTCTTACACGTTCAGCTGAGATCAAGCAGTGTGTAGATTCCAGTGAGAACAACCTTTAAGGGACACACATTGAGTAGTGCACTATTCATCAGAATATGGAGGAAAAAGATCATTAAATGCAGCTTCCATGGCATTCACCTAATTAGTGCCAAAATAAGAATAAAGCACATCCGTAGCTTGTTTTGTGTAATTACGAACAAGCACACTTGCGATATTCCACATTCCAAACTATGTGATTCTATTAGCATTCCAAGTGTATTTTGTCTTTGCTGAGTGAGCGGTGAGCTTTGGGATGGCTTACAAACAGATTTGATGTTGACACGGTGCTCAGCTGCGAGGAACTCCTCATGAATTATGTTCCAAAACTCGGCCTTATAATTTGAACTCGTACTTTTCGTTTTACTTCATGTAACGATAGGTTTGAACCTAAAAACACTCTGCGTCAGAATAGTTTTCCTGATTTATTTGCGTCTTGGCTCGATCAATCATTCAACAAGAAAGGAAATGAAATATGAGTATATGAGTAAATAATACAACAAGCAAACACACATTTAATCCTGTTATTTTGTCTTGCACTCCTGCATTGGCCTCTGCTCCTGTACATTCCATTGGAACTAATGAGGAACAATGGGAACTTGGGACCATGGCGTAAGGTCAACTAAAGTTTCAGCTACTTCTAATGTTGACAGATCATAAAAACACAGAAGTCATCACTTATCACAGTGACTGCAGAGAGGCAATGACATGTTCAGTGTCTCATAATGTCACAAAGAAGTTTACATTGGACATAATTGACAGCCTACTGTGTCTCATTCAGGCACACGGGTGCCATGGAAATATATCACAGAATGAGAAGGAGAAGCTTGCATATCAAGCTTCAGGATGCAAATGCTGCTGGTTTTCTCTTCCATCAGCTAGTTAATTGCATCCGCCTCGTATCCCAGATGGGTCTCATTCGATTCCTAGAATGAATATAATGTGGATCATCGGACTCTGGTAACCAGTAATAGAAATGTCACATATAACAAAGCCTCTGGCAGAGGTTTAGGAGGTTGGGCATGTCCAGTGATTTAAATTGAATTTCTTTTAGGCTACATGCAAAGCATCATTTCTGTGACATCAATCAATGTGGTATGATTTGTAAACTCTAGGAATACCTCCAGCCTGTCACTAAAAAAATTATTAGTTTGTTTTTCTACCTTTTTCCAAATGACCAGTCATCCAATGAACTTCCATATTGCAACCAGATGCGACACCATTAACACCATAAAGATTTTGTTCTGCTCTCTTTCCCACTGATCTCAGCTGAAGTTTGTTATTCGTATATTCATCTCCGGTCCATACAATGTTGTTCTTCATACTGCTTGACTTGCATGCAATAGAAGGAGAGGCATAAACAGCCCCAGCAACTTTCAACACAAACAATTGTACAGATTAGGATTGTGCAGTCCTAATGCATCCTCAGATCCCAAAGCAATGCTCTGAGAACGATCATTTTAACTATTTCTAGTTTGTCACAAAATAGATTAAAGGCGTATTAATCACAATATGCGAAGTGGGACATTTCTGAAGCTTTCCTGTTAAATATGTCCAAATGAATCATGCATTGAGACTGTGTTTTTTATCATTCTGTTTATTTTATTCTATACCTGTGTCTTTCTTCCTATCCGGTTTAAAGCTACCTGGCTATGTGGTTGGCTTTTTGGACACTGTGCTACATCATAATATATTATTGCCACAAGAGAGGACACACAGACCTAACGTATAGTTATGATTCATGGAAGCATTATCTTCTGGCTCACCTAGTCCATTCAAGGGCAAAGTTAAGACTGATAAATAATGGTTGTCTGCACTATTATGTTTTTAGCTTTCCTTGTACTCTCTCTCACAATGCCAGCTGCAATGTCACTCAGTCGTTTGATGAACATGAAAATCCTGTCAAACAAACGCCACCCTTGTCTCAACTGACAGATTTACACTCGGTTGCTGGTTTTGTCAGTTTTTATAAGAAGCACCCTCACAAATGAAATGTAGAGCCTTGGGAAGGAGACTCATTCATTCTACTACATTTCCAAACCAGGAAAATCTATCTCACAAAAAGTAGTCATAGACTAATGAGGGGGGGGCTTGTCACTTGACAAGGATCATGGTCAGACTGGATTTGATGGAGGCAGGACTGTTGAACCCCTGAAGCTAGTGCAGACAAAATGGCACAATGTTAGATTAACATCTACCTTGTGCCCATAACCTTTAAATCGTTGCCCTGTGAAATCTAGACAGACGACCCTTTCATACATTTCAAAATCTCCCTCCTTATACGTACAACTGATTCAAAGTCAGTGGGGCTTCCCTGAAAGCGTGAAACTAATCAGACACCTAGTTCATTGAAAACACAGTTTTGCGTTAGCGAATGGTGACAAGGAATATGGAACTTTTACAACACAAATGTAATGGAACAGGGAGAAGAAGAGCACCATCTAATGTTGATTGACAGTAATAGCACCATTAATGCACCTGACAATGAAATGCCCCCTTCTCCTTGTGTTTGTGCAAGCAATTTATTGTGTAAAGAACAGAACAGAACTGAAACCTGAGTGAAGGCCTTTCTTTGGGGTTTTTCAATGTAGATTAAAGATGGGTGAGGTGAGCTGTGGAGTGATACTGCACCAGGGGACACCTAATGATCAGATTCATAATAGGTACCTCATTCGGGTGCCTGCAGCAATTTCGGGGCTGTGTAGCTTAGAACAATAACACGCTTGCAATGAGCTTCCCTTTGAAGGTGACTTTTGAGTAAAAGGTTGCCACAATGCCACCACAGACTGTGATTAATTATTTTTCCATCGGCTCAAAGCACGCTCTGCACCTGTGCGGGGGTTGAATGAAAAGGAGGAGAGGGCAGTTCAGACTGCATTGATACTCACACCACCCAAGCAAGTTGTTGTGTTCCAGTTTTTTAAAGAACACAGAGGGATTCACAAAGGGATTCAGTGTTTACTGTGCTAACAATGAGAAGGTACTGAGTCAGCCAAAAGATGAAATGAGGAGAATATAAACAAGAGGGTAGCCAGTCATAATTATTACTTTTTTATTTTTAACAAATCCATTTATCATGCAACTGCAGCCAATCTCTTCTACTTACATTATCACGCTGTTTCTGCAACAAAAGCAGCCACTTCAGCCTTGAAATGTAAGCGAGCACAAACAAGGCAGTCACTGTCTACTGAAAGCTGTCAGCATTTAAGGCATCTACCCATCAACAGAGCTCCTGCTGTGATCTGTGCTGCAGGCGTTTTTTTTTTTTTTTTTTTTTAGTAATGCGAGGAAATAAATTCACACAGTCCCTTTGCCGGTGTACCTCATTGAGGCATTAAATGACAAGCTGGCAGCATCAAAACAGATTTGGCTGTGCGCTGGACTGACAAGATTGAGTGCTTCTGAATATGCTGATGCTCTGTTCACACTGTAAAGGCGCTGCAAAACAAAAAGTCACAGGAGGAAGGGGGATTGAGTGCTTGCTGCCATGTGAGGATAACACTCAAAGCTCAGCTGCGAAGTTCATTTGGCTGTCCAGCTGCTGGAGAATAGGGTGTGCAATGTGGTAGTTTATAGTCATAAAACAAATATCAAACCATCTTCATTTTGGATGTCTGTCATATGAATGTGTCTTTATATGAGAAGTCAAAATGTGAAGTGCAGTGAGCTGCCCTCTACATCTTTATTTGAGAAACCAAAAGTTCACATATGTATGGTGAATATGTATGTTTCACGACACAATCCCTTGTTGCTCAGGCTAATGATGTCCGTTACATACAACAACGTGGGAAACTACAATATGGGCTTATTAACTTCACCTAGGATATATAAGACATTCATGAGGTGGTTCTTTGATCCTGTGTGACGTCCCTTACAAGACACTTAGTAAAACATTACGCTGACACGCCATTTTTCCAGTGTAGCAAGTTGCTGACATTTCCCTGTGGACTGTCACTTGCAGGGAAATTCATTGTGATGGCCAAATTAGACTTCAGGTCCCAAAGAAACTGAGCACTCTGGGAGGCAATCGGGTGCAGACAATGGAAAGTTCACATCAGTTTCCAAGACGATAATTCCTTTTGTCCCATCTTCGAACAAGTCCTATACATCACATATTCACTGGATATTTCTTTAAAATATGCATAGGCCGGGTGCTTAAAACAACCAAAGGGCTATTAATTATAAATAATGGCCCCCATTGTTCCGCTCTGTGTCTCCCGAACAGTTGGCAGATGTGTCTTGGTACGGTATAATAGGGCTGTCATTTATTTATATTTGTCCCCTCAGAACATCAGTAAAGGAGCAGAGGGAGGATTGCTCAAGAAGTAATGTTGAAATGTTGAACAAATCCACTGTGTTTCTGCATCACATGTACGAGATCAGTGCGTGGGGAGTGAGAACATCCTGAACACTGAGTCATCAAGGTCAGTCATCGATAACATATGATTGAAAGATGAAAAAAATAAATAAATAAACAGCCGGGGTAAAACATTCAAGGGGATTTTAGTTCAACAGTCACCTCTGGTCAGCTTTCCAATGTGATGGAAAGAATAGGATTGCTGCTCTCTTGTGCTGCAACAGTATGGAACACACAAGGGATAGAAACAGAAAACTCCATGAAAACAGAATCAGACGCAGGTCAGGGCTCCTCCACAATGTAGAGGCTCAGTCACTGCTGCATCTCAACTGTATTAAAAGAATCCGGCTAGCTGGCTTAGTACACTTACAAATGATCCTGTTGAGGCAGTTCATCAAATTTGTAAAAATTGGAAACAATCTCAACCACTCAACCATCACAATCATTGCAAATGTTTCAGTGTGATAAAATTGGTACATGGTTCTAACTTGGGGAAGAAAAAATAAGATACAAACTATTTCTCTTAACTTAATACACATTTGCAAAGACAAAGGGATTCTTCAACTTTGTGTCACCTGTAACCTCAGTGACTTAATTTCTCATACTGGTTCAAGCGCTCATTAAAGTATATTACTGCCATGCAGTATTTAAGGACCATCTATTGTTTGAGAAGCTGTGTCCCAGAGGAAGCCCTCTTCCCAAGAGAAACTGGACTCATTCTTCACAGTCACACAGGTGTGTGTGTGTGTGTGTGTGTGTGTGTGTGTGAAGACACAAGTGCTGCTACAGTCTGACCGTTTCTTCACTTGATTGATTGATTTACTGCTTGAGAGAAGAAGAGAGGGGTATAACTAGTAACAGTGAGCAAGGAAAAGTGTAGG
>CAAKHB010002673.1:83331-96532 GCA_901007665.1 Aeoliscus strigatus
AGTATTTAAGGACCATCTATTGTTTGAGAAGCTGTGTCCCAGAGGAAGCCCTCTTCCCAAGAGAAACTGGACTCATTCTTCACAGTCACACAGGTGTGTGTGTGTGTGTGTGTGTGTGTGTGTGTGTGTGTGTGTGTGTGTGTGTGTGTGTGTGTGAAGACACAAGTGCTGCTACAGTCTGACCGTTTCTTCACTTGATTGATTGATTTACTGCTTGAGAGAAGAAGAGAGGGGTATAACTAGTAACAGTGAGCAAGGAAAAGTGTAGGAGAGTTAAAATTACAAAAAAAACATATGAAACAACAATGGACGGACTACCCTTGGGATGTCTTGTATTTATATACAGTCCTTCTCAACATCCCTGGAGAGCACTTAGAGACAACTTGACCCTTGAGTCATGTTTATATGAAAACCTGAGTCCCAGAGAAGACCTGCACTTGGTCATGTTCATGTCTTCCACCGCATTAATTGACCCATGGGGCTCCAACGGGCTGAATACTTCCTTTACTTAACAGAGTCGTGCTGTTTAAGCCACAGAAACCAGTCACATTAGTTCCACCACCAGTGGCACCTATGTACACAATGATGGAAACGGTACAGGAGGACGAGGATGAGATGAGGCTTCATTGTGTTTCTCCGTAAACACTTGCATCAAAACTAATTTCCGCTGAGGTAAATATAGAAATGTACACAGTCCAGAATTAGGATTGCCTCATGTCACTCTGAGATGTTGAGCTTAGAACGAACTACCTTAAAAGCTATTATTTAACATCCTTCCTGCTATGAATAGCGAGCACTTGTCACATCCAGGGTGTGATGCTAAACCCCTTGAGAAAAGGCTGACAAAGAATGTGAATAAAAGCTCAATGGCACAAACAAACCAGAAGATGTCCTCGAATTAGAAACTGCCTGTCTTTCATTCTAGCAACTGCTGGTACAGTGGATGAGCTGCTGGATCCTGTGTGTATATATTTATCATTGCTTCTCCCCGTGTCATGAATACATTTGACAAGCTGCTGTCTTTATCGTTTCACATACTGTGCAATGTCACATGGCGAGTGAGTGGTGTGGCTATTCAAACACAGCATGACGCCAAAGGAGAGAATGTTTTTGTGCTTTGGGACTCACACTTCCTGTAGGGTTTCTTCTTTTTTTTAAGTTATTTCATCGTGGGTTATGTTTTGGCTGCACGCAAGCTGCAGGCACACAATGAAATTACACACAGTCATGCAGAATGTACATGCCGGAATATGAACTTGAACTTGGGCACACATACACACATCTGTCATCTGTCATCTGATGTAATGGTGCTGTTGTTTTTTATTTGTCCATGCACAGTGGGAGCAATGAGTGGGTGCAGTACTCAAGTGTGTGCTTTCATGATGTTCATCCTCTGTGTAGCAGCCATGAGCTGCGTGATGTGAGTGGCGCCACCTGAAAGATAACTATTATTTACAAACCAGCCAAACTCTAATGACACCCAAAGGTCAGACATGATTGATGGAATTTGGGGCATTCACCATGATTACAGACAGGCACATCTCTGACAACCTCACGCAAGTTCAATGGTCTCCAGGTAGCACTGAAACGAATTAACTGGATCTGGAAAGAAGGCACACTCGTGCTAGACTGGCTCTTCTTGTGGAGCTGGTTTGGTGGTTTCATGTTGCCAAACAAAATAAGAAAGTTTCGAAGGGACTCCTAAGAGTCCGTTTGAGAAGTGCTGCTTGTCACAGTGCTCAGCACACTATGTTTATTTTCTTAGGAAGCTTGTGGCCTTGGTTTCCTGATATATCTTATACCTTTGGGTGGATTTCATGAGACCAAAACTGGTCCAACGTTCTCAAGTGAAGACAGAAACATTAAAAGTTTCCTCTTAAATGAACATTTGATTAGCTCCAATAATGACACTGTGCTGTGGAATTACTGTAACATGACATTAACAAAGTAATTATGGTTAGCCTTGAGTCTGAGCCCTTGAGTGTTGAATCAGTGAAAAGCCAAATGACAGCAATGGTTTATAAAGAAAAACAGCACAACAGAGTATAACAGCCCTTCCAAAAACACGTTGACAAGACATTTTGCAAGAATTTACATAAAAAACATGTAAACTCTACAACTGTGCATCACAGCTGAAATACCTTGAATGTCACAGTACATGCCTCAATTTCTCCCATTTCTTGATTTCACGCTGCATTATCCCACGTGTTGGTGACAAAGTGATGAACAGTCGTGTACAAATGTCATATTTAAAAAATGTGTTCCCTTTTGACGATTATCAGCCCGCTTCCTCCAAGAAATGACAGCCCCACATTTCATTTTGGATTACTCATTCATACATAACCCCACTGATGTACACCAGGTGGCTGATGCTTTCAGGGCACCTTCATTCAGCCCAAAGTGATAGTTGTTAAATCCTGTTGCATCCCTGTGATACAAGCTAATTAAGGTGTACCCTCATACCCTCTGCAAGTATAAAGTCATGTGGTTAATGGCAGTTCTGTTCAACCCGTGTACAAAACCATGCAGAGTTTGTAACAAATGCACAGAAATTGCACGGTTTGACATGTTAGAGATGAGGATGACAGCGCAATCAAATGCTCCAATAAATGAATAATATATGAGCATACAGTAATATTAGAAAATACGTACTATTTTAAAATCAATTTTCAGAAGCAAGTGTTTCTAAAAATGTATTGTAATGTATTACAAATGTAAGCAGGCTAAAATGATTTTTATTAGTATCATCTCAAACCCAATTCACAATTTACAGTTTAAAATATCCTGAGCAGCCCTGCAGGATGCACACACAGATCCCTCTGTGTACCGTGTACAATTTAAGATGGGCTGTTATCACATTATCCTAATTATCCTAATTTCACAGTGTCCCAAGCACAATGAGCTTTGCAGCATGTGTCTGTTTAAGTCACTTGCACATTTATTAGATGGGGTAACTTCCTAATGGCCATGTTGAAAGTAGAAATTTATTCTTATTCAACCTCATTCATTTAACCCTGTTTGCTGTACTGGTCTATTTAAATAATTATGTTCCAGCTGGGGGCTGTGGATGAACTGATGCTGTGGAAAAAGAATTGGCAGCTGTGAAATATTAAAAATTTAAATCGAAAAAAAGATTTTATTATCTGCAAACATTTTACTATCTATTACACTCTCAAATTTCTTGTGACCCATTCCCAAACAGAAGCCTTTGGAAATAAACTAGGATTAATAGCAGACATGTTCACCTAATTGAGGATCCTGCTCATTTTCACCACAGAGAACAATTTCACCTTCAGTGACACTTCTTCACTGATTTGCTTCATTCTTTTATGTGTTTTTGTTTCTTTCAAATATATGAACTAAATCACATCTGAGTCATAAAACAAAGGCCTGTGGGCTTCCCGATGGCTCAGCTGGCAAACACACATGACACTCCCAGTTCAAATTTGTCCAGCAACTGCAACATTTGCATGAACCCTGCAAAGCATGGTCCCAGCATTGCAAGCAAGAAAGTAGGGCAAAGAGGTGCAGCTCTGCAAGCTCTTTGCACTAAACAATGCTTAACTATGCTGTTTTGTCCAACATTCAGATCAAAAACAATAATAATATCATAATCATAATCATATTACTCCACTAGTTGCCACTAAGTTGTACAAAGTGCTGGATACACTTACGATTTAACAATCAATCAATGCTAACAGTGCATTTGTCAACACATTTCAGATGGGAGTACGCAATATGAATAAACAAATGAATTGGCATTAAGCTGCTGACAGAGCAAGATAGTCCTCTATATGCTTCAATGCAATCATCTCTATCTGTAAAATATCCATTGGTGTCTGTGGTGTCTTTCATGTATTTAATGTAAAAAAGTTAATATCCAAACAGCTCTAAAGTTGTGCATAGGTAGAAGCAAAACTGCTATGGCTCTAAATAATATCAATTATTTATAGCTCTAACGGATGATAGATGACTAGCGACAGTTGTCGGCAGCGCAAAGATATCCTGCATTCCACTAAAATGCACCATACAGATGACGAGGCAGCGGTTCAGCTCTGGAAGCAGCATCCTGGAGGTGCTGTGGCCCTAATCTAATGTGATGTCTGTTCAATGTGGCCATCTGTGGTGGGAGGTGCACACACAACTACCTCTGTGAGCTTCAAAGTGACACAAACCAGCACAGACACTGGAGCAGTGCGTATGTCAAGACCTGGGTTTGGGCTTGGGATGTATTTATATTCAAATCTGTAATGAGTGACATGATTTGGGGGGCTCATCTTACTGTTCAGATAAGTCCAAAGAACAGGAATTACTGTTTTTGGTAACTGTCAAGTTGTTTCCAGCTGAGGCTTTCACTGCACTCCTAGGCCCACTTCCAATTTTTTATTTTTCTTTCTTTCTTTTTTTTTTTTTTTTTTAAAGCTGGATCCCCTCTTGACATCATTCAAATCCCTCTAACCGGATTTGGATAAAGTTTCGCTGTGTGTGTCAGGGCTATCATAAGTCATGAGTGATTTTTATGACTTATAAAAGTTCTGCTGGACGTCTGTGCATAAACCTTCTAATGGGGCCATTCGTAGGTTCATGGACAGGATGTAGGAGAATGAGTTACTGGAAAGTCAATCATGATGAGATGAAATTTGTTTTATAAAATACAGCAAAATAAGAGTATTTTAGAGCAACAACCTTCTGCACAAATGCTAAAACTTTTTACTTTTAGATTCATGAAAAACAAAAACGAAAATAAGCATGCAATAGCACATCCAAATTAAAAGAAGCGATTGCTCCATCATCCCTTGAGATGTTTATTTCTGTTGAGGTGAGTTTCCGTCACTTCCAACAGTAGTACTATGCCTCTATCTTGTGGCGATTTGTATCATTACACCCTGAATTGCTGCTGGTGATGCCGAAACTACAAAAAAAAAAAAAACTCGTGCTGAGCCATTTTATGCACCATTAACATGCATTAACAGATGACAATAATTTGGACAATTGGAATTTAAATTAACTCCGTTAAGACTTGCTCCAGGGACTGATGGGGATTATGGGCACATGTGTCATCAGTCTCTTTGTTCATAAAAGATAAGAGCTGAGAACTTCCTTCGTTTTGAAGCTGAGCTGGTATTTGGTGGCCTGAATACCTGCTCAATGTGTGACACATAAGGATTCTCATGAATGCGCAGACTTGAATGAATAAAACTGAAAAAACATTCAAAGTATTTAGAAAGACAAAATGTCACAATGTGAAATATTTAAAAGTATACACTGTCTCTTTTTACTGAGCTTTATCTATTGAACAGTTCCGTGCTCTTAGTTAAAATGTGTATTTCTGTTTGACATAAGCAGGCTGAGTTACTGCTTTTATTAGCTCCATCCACAGCTTTCATGATTTTTTGCGACAGCACCTGCAGTAACGCTCTCTCACCACCAGAGGGGGACACAGGCCAAAGACTATTGAAGGACCCTCTGTTGTTTTGTGCACCATATCCGAAGACCATGCAGTACTTCTTTGCCTTCACTTACCATGTCAATGACAGGTTTCATCATGATGTAATTATTTAAATAATCACGTTATTGCATCTTTTTGGTCCGTGAACACTGTGCAGGAAATAGCATGCTCTGTTTCTTTTGTTTAGACTCTTCTCTCTATTTTCACTGTCGCGTCGCACTTGTACACAATGCCAATATGTGCACATTTATGATGTTGAAGAATCTAAAACAAATTCAGAAGAAGGGGGACACACTTGCGTCGTCTTCTGCACATTTGCAATATGGTAGAAAATTAGTTGTCCTGTGATGCACTGCTGGTCTTGATTTCTTTCTCCAGTTAGAGCTGCATATAACCATAATTACACTGTCTGCAGGCTTTTTTTGACCAGCAACAATGTGATAGCATCATTTCGTGCATATGTATTGTATATCGGCATGTTCGAGTGTTTTGAGCCTCAACCCCCAATTCTGCAGTCTTACTCACATGTTCTCCATGGTACACACAAGCAAATTTACAATGACAGAACACTGACTCTCAAGCATATCTTCAACTTACTTCGTTCCTGGGGGATAACCGTCTTCACATTTCATCTTTTTCATCACAGTTCATCATACAGGTGGAACAGACGAGATTGGGCCCTCAACATAAGAGCATGGACAAAAGTTGAAGTCCTAAAACCTGAAGTCCGACACTGATCTGTATTGTACCTTAGCATATAATACATGAAGACAGTTTGCCAGAAAATCAACACGATTGTATTGTGGAATATCACCACTTGCAAAACTTAGACTTGAGCGATTTACTGCAGAAAGAGATTAAAGTTGGAGGCAGGATAGTGTAGAACCAGGTGCACTAATTTACCCAGCATCCCTGATGGCTGAGTGCTTTCAGAAGTAAGACATTTTTGAAGTGTCAAAATCTGGTTGGCCAAATCACATTACTCCTATTTAACACCTGGCCACAGTCTGGTCTGTGCCAGGGTTCTGGCTGTAATTTAGTTAGAACATTTCGAAGTGCTGTGAATGAGTTCAACACATCGTCCTATCATAGCATCTGATGGAGTTTGGAATGTAGAGAGCTGATGCTCGTTGAATATTGTTGAACAATATGGGGCTCCTTATGGAAGTCGTTTTGTTTGATTTCGGCATCAACAGTTTGTTGCTGCACAGCCCTGTGAGTGAAATAAATGCCATATTAAACATGTCTAATTTTCACAGTGCTCAGAATCATATGCCTGTACATGTGCCTCTGTCTATGTGTGTGTGTGTATGTGAGGGAGTGAAAACAAGATGCCCGTTCTCCTAAATGTGCATAAGCATGTGTGAGTGAAGGAACAGATTGATAATGATTTGTGAGATAATCATGGAGCTGCTGCAAGCAGATTTTCACTCAGCTGAAGCAGGTCGGCTGAGCGTGGTGAGACATTTTACAGAGGCTACGAGTATCAAGAAAGAGAATAGCGTTTATGAAAAGAACTGGTCATAAATAATTTGTTACAGCTTTGGGTGTCAGAGAAGCTCAAGATTAACCTCAGAGGCAACAAAACTTCCAGTTAAACACTTTATACTGGAACCATACACAAGTCATTTACGAGTCTTAAAACTTGCATTCATCCTTTAAATCCACTTTGTCGCATTAAATTGACCGTATGGTTTAAATTAACTTTACTCTCTCCTGCTGCGCTCAACTAAAAAAAGTAAACGATGTTGCCCAGAATTTCCAAGTCCTCCTTTTTCACTTTCCTTTTGCTTCTATTTGGGAAATAAATGAAGAAAAACAAATGTGGACAATGTAGCACTATCCTAAAGCAGTGAACTGTCCCACATTCCTCCCATTGCTCAGGATTTCTTTCCCGATTTGTGTAGAATTTAATGTCTGTACTTAATCTGATCTACAAAGTAGTTGGTGTTTTATAGTGAGCAAACAAATGTCCTGTTGGAGCATTTGGCCATTTTTATCTGTATATGCATCACAGCATGCATTCATGTTAAGAGCTTTCTTATGTTAACGACGAACTGACATCAACATTAAAAAAAGATATATACAGTCTTCTTCTTCCTCTTTCGGCTGGTCCCTCTTCTGGGGTTGCCACAGCGAATCATCAATTTCCATCTTTCCCTGTTCTCTGTATCCTCTACTCTGACTCCAACTACCTCCATGTCCTCCCTCACTGCATCTATAAACCTCCTCTTTGACCTTCCTCTCTGTCTCCTACCTCCAACTCCATCTCTAACATTCTCCTACCAATGTACCCACTGTCCCTCCTCTGCACATGTCCAAACCATCTCAATCTAGCCTCTCTATCTTTTTCTCCTAACCTTCCTGTCTGTGTTGTCCCTCTGATGACCTCATTCCTAATCCTGTCCATCCTGGTCACTCCTAAAGAGAATCTCAGCATCTTTAACTCTGCCACCTCCAGCTCTGCCTCCTGTCTTCTGCCTATCACTAGTGTCTCTAAACCATACATCATAGCTGGTCTAACCACAGTCCTGTAAACCTTTCCCTTCACCTTAGCTGAAACTCTTCTATCACAAATCACTCCTGACACTTTTCTCCAGCTGTTCCACCCTGCCTGCACCCTATTCTTCACTTCTCTTCCACAGTCTCCACTACTCTGCACTGTTGATCCTAAGTACTTAAACACAAACTTAAACTGCACAAAAAAGATTAAAAAAAGATATATACAGTATCTAACTATATTGCAGCTCGGCAATCAAAAGTTTCACACAAGCAGTTGTCCCTAGACAAGATCACTTGTCATAAATAAATCATATCAAAAGTAGCTGGTTGTTCAAGAGAGTCAGGTGTTTGCAGTTTATTGTTGGACTATAATGGAGTCGGACTATACAATAGAGAGGATAAATGATAAAACCTTTTGTACACACAACTGAAAACATTCTCCAAGTCACATAAAATTTAGCATGAAATTGCTAATTAATTTGATTTTAAATTGAATTTGCCCACAGCTAAACAGTAGAGGTTTATAGGGGGAAAATTCTTAACTTAATATCAAGTTACCCGGGATTAATCAAAGCAGAACAGAATGAACGTAATTAAAGTTTTCAACATTTTTAAGTTTTCTGGGTGGGTGAACGCTCCCGTTTCCAGCACTTCCTCTGGGAAGCATAAAGGCAGGATCCTCTGAGAGAAGAGTCGAAAAAAAAAATCACTGTCTATGAAAGAGATGCATCTGACTCCTCCTGAAAGAGGCAGTCAGAGGCTGCAGAGAGAAGCCATTGTCTGGATAAAAGGCTGTGTGACTTGTTGTTGTTTTCTGATAATGTCTTCCTGCACGACCCGGCATGGATTGACACTACCTTTGTGTCCAAATGAAGTATTGCACAACTGGGGACAACTTGGGACTCATGTCCTCAGAGCCACTGCAGAGGTATCTGACTGACTCCCACACACTTGTACACAAAAGACACAAAGTCCCAGCTTGTGCTGGATTGCCACTGTGAAGCAGTGGAATTAATGTGACTGGTAAACATGCTTGGAATAGATGAGTGGGCCATAAAAGTCTTCTATTCCGTCTCTTTTACATAGTACACAAGTGCAGTTTGCTCCAATACTATGGAGAATGAAAAATGTCCTGAAGGGAAATGTACAACGCTTGTATCACAAACTGTAATTACAAGGAGTAGAGGGAACCAGGGAACCACACAAAGTGTATTACAGCACCTCATCACAACATACCTACAGGGACCTCCTGATGTACGCTGTGTATTACTGTGCTCAGCTGACTTTGCCCTCGGGAGTGACACTGACTTGCACTGCAATAACGGTTGTTCTTTCGATGAGATCAGCATTAAGATAAACATGCTGTCCACACATGTTCCATGTGTTGCTAGTACACCAGATGTCCGTCTACTCTCAGCAGTAACTCATCACCCAGATAAGATAATTTTCTTCTTTCTTCCGCCCTGGCAGCTATTGTAAGAAGAAAGTAAAAATACGGTCTTGCTCAATTAATCAAACTTATTATGGTGATCTCGCAAATAAATCATCAGAAAAAGCTGTAACAGCCTGTAATGAGTGAGAGAAAGAAAAAAAAAGGTTTGAGCAGGTGTTCAAAACCTCATCAGCTATGGTTGTGTAAAAATGCTTTTTCACATTTGAGACACAGGATGGTGCTGTTGAACTGGACACTCAAGGAGACTGAGGGAGGCACCATGGAGCTGATGGGAACAATGAGACACGCAAAGATTGAGGAACTAATGGTGAGATGGCATTTCAAGCTAGAAAAAAGTGGGAGGGAGGGCAGAGGATGAACAAGTCATGAACGTGTCTGAAACATGTCTTCCTGCTCCAGGAACTGATCTTCACACACACACACACACACACACACACACACACACACATCTTAACCTTGTCAGACATACATCGAGTATTCGCCTGCTATGATTCTGATGCTGGACTTGTTTATCAGTGGGAAGCACTGATCCCTGAGGGTCACACCACAAGGCAAGACATCCTCCCGACAATATTTCTCACCCTCCCCTTTTTTCTGTATCTCAACATAGAGAGTGAAGAGTGAATAAAATACTGAGTGTGTCTCAGTCTGCATATCAACTCTGAACATAGAGGGTATTTGTGCAAACCCCACTGCGCAGCATAGTCACTGTTCTGCTTTTGTTTTGCTTTTTTGTGAGCAGATATCACGAAAAGTTGGAACCGCAGAGCAATGTTCCACTCCATAACAAGAAGCTCTGACACAGCTCTGAATGGGAGGAGGGCTCTCATGCACGTGCAGACGAAACACAATACCTCCTGCCAAATAGCAATCAGGTAGCTTGTGTAACGGTGCTCACATTGGTGAGGCTCACTTCTCGGGCTGTGTCGGATGCAGTACACCTGTCATGACTGCAACATACAAATAATACAAATATGAATCTTCTTCTCCATAAATCATGAAGCTACCCTGCAGGATAAACAGCGTTTTGTGAGATCTGTCATGTATATGTATGAAATAAAAATGATTTGTCTAATGTGCTTTAGCAAATGTAAGCAACATTGAAACTGAGGGAATGTCAGTGTGTAAGTGCTTCACTGACAATAATGCATTTTTGCTTTGTTAAATACTGGTTTAATGGGAATTTCCACGCACCATTTTACACCCAACGGAATCTTTGAACAATCTGCAATAATCTATGTCCATTACGAATTAGAACTTTTATTGCTTTACTAATTTTCTTTAGAAAGACAAAAGTGTGAAGAGCAAAATGCTTTTGGTGAAAATAAAATATTTCAGAGATTCAGAGATCAGGTGATTTGACTATAGTATGAATCAGGGGTCACCAACGCAGTGCCCCCGGGACGGTGTCAAACTCTTAGCTCTTATAAATCGGTACCATTGCAGCAGCTCGCACTTTCAAACAGGTTGGTGGCCCCTGGTATGAATGAACTAATTATTATTATTATTATTTGTAGTAGTAGTAGTAGTAGTTTTTTGTGTGTGGAAATGTAGAAATTCACATGTCCAGGGTATAGATAATGTTCATGTTCATATATCGGGAAACTGAAGCATTCCCTGTTTACGCTCCATGTCAGTGGCTACATTTTTTATTCTAATATTCTAATCATATCATAGAGCATTATGAAATAGAACCATGAAAGTGTTATCAGAACCATGCAAATGTTGAGATTTGATTAGCATCAGTTATTCAAATGTCCCACATCCTGTTTAATGCACCGGTTGATGTCTTAGATGTACAGGGAAGTATGGCAGCTCATTATGTGATGTGAAGGCACACAAACGTCTTGGTTGTTTAGTGCTAAAACATCTAAAGATAAAGCAGATTATTTTCAGTCTCAGTGCACAGAAGGATGACAAGACCTTGACAGTGTCATCCCGGTAGAATTAATGAGCTGTTTTTTCTTGAGATGAACCTCATATCAGCATGAAAACAGACCATGTTTGAAAACAAACAGCGTGAACAACATAAATGTTCTTGTGAACATGTTTTACCCATCACAGTTGCAGCATGTCTGGACAGCCACATTCACTGGTGATTGCTGCCAAATCCAGCCTTAGCTGTTTGGGGCAAGAGCAAAGAAACTGTGATACTCGCAGGGGAAATTAATCATTCAAACAAATTGTCAATGAGAACATTATCTTATTATTTTGCCAAAATAGAGCAATAAGGAGGGAATAAATGAGTTGTTAATAACTGCTGTCTTTCACCAGCTGCATCATGAGACATCTTGCATGTGAATTTACAGATCCTTGACGGCTACTTCACATGATGTGGACACATGGAGGTAGAAGGGTACACACAAATGAGACAGACGAGCCCTTTGAATCGTTGAAGATACAGTGAATGCAGTGTCACAGGACTGTACATAAAGCTCAAACATGACATGGTGGAAAATATCAAGGCTGTTCAATAGAAACAAGATTATTCAAAACAATGACTTTTACTTCGACTCCTAATAATACTTACAATTACTACTCACAAAGGCTAAGTTATGGCAAAGACTATGCTGATGAGGCTATTGAAGTGGGAAATGTTTTGTAAGAACACAAATAAAACGAGAACACCCAAACGATTCACAAGTCTGCATTATGATTACCGCTGTCAAAACATGAAAACGACGCTGTCGGATTCAATTGACAATTCAATGACATTAGTGACGACTCCCACGGGTGCACATTAGCTGATTCATCGGAAACTACTGCTGTGTCATACACAAACCCCAAAAGTGTCCAGGCTGAGACTGTCTCTAACCCTCCATCCAATCACAACCTCCCTACCTCACTACCTCCTTTCCTCTCCTTTGGAAGCACCTACTTTAACAGACAGCTCTCTATTGCATCTCCAAGTGGTTGACAAACATCACATATGCGCATCTTTGCCTGTGTACACATGCAAGATTGAGTCTTCGGGGAACACAGAAGCTCTCTAGATCATTAATCAACGCAAGGCCAGCCAACTGTGGGCATCAAAAATGTCAAGGGGGAGGCACGCCGTTTCATTCCTGTGTGCTCTAGCAGGGAGCTGAGCACAGCACATTGCTTCCACTGGCCCCTGATGGGATCAGAGAGGGAGAGAGAGAAAACCTAGTTGTAGCAGAAGCTGAGCTGTGTTAGGAACAGAGACAAAACATTATCGCAGTATTTCACTCAGCTGGAACTGTCTTTTAAGTGCTGTGATTGTCGTTTAGAGACCATCAAGGAAGCTGAACTTCACACCGAAGCAGCTCATAGCTCTCAGCACCTATTTAGGTGTCCCACAGGTTTGAAGTGTCCACTTAACAGCACTCTGTCGGATGTCAGATGAGTCAAAACGTAAAGACAAGAAAAGAAGATGATGAAGAAGAGTTTCTTTACATTGTAGTTTACTTTTCTAATAAGAATAATAATATTAGCCCACAGCATGAGACCAAAAACCAAGCTAAGGACGTACAAAGTCCGGGATGGATTCAATATCAAATTGAGGGCAGAAATCATGTGTTGTTAAATGTGTTCATATGACACATGGATAATTGGGCACTTTGGGTACATTTGGGCATTTTTACATCAAAAACAAACATAGTCAGCAAAACATTAACAGTCAATAATATAAAAAAATGTTCTTACTATGAGTTGATCCACAGTTGAAAAAGACGCTGGAGATGGAGTTTGGTCCTCAGGTTACATTTACACAACAAGACCTACCTTTGAGTCCACTTCTGTTGGAAAAGTTGTGTGTGTGTAAATACATACGTCTG
>CAAKHB010002673.1:105888-157158 GCA_901007665.1 Aeoliscus strigatus
CCCCCCCCCCATTTTAGATGTGGAGCGTTTCATTAAATGTGACGAGTTGGATGTGCTCTCCTAATTAAATGTGTTCTTTATCTTTAGAAACAGGTGCTCCAAATAGGAAAGGAGTGGGTCGTCTTATGATTAGTGTCTCATTCGGGCCAAAATGGTGTAGATGGTGTATAATGTATGGACTTATCTGAGATTGCTGGCTATCTAGAAGAATGCTGAATGACTCAGTTTACTTGGAAGTGGTTGGTATTTTGCTATATTTTCAGAATAAATCTTCTGTCTGAATACACACTCTGGGCATGATGCCCATTATCAGTGCAGCAGCATCAATAATAAATAATCCATTCCACCTCTGCAGCTTTTACCGAAGCAGTAGAAACACATCTCTGAACATGCTGAAGATCATTGCAGTATGTCTCACCGTCTGTCCTACTTTGCACTCACAGCCAATTAAAAGACATGGCAGAGAGCTGTGATACCACAGTGGCCTGCCTTTGAGGGTACGCCGCCTTTCCTGTTGTTGTCGGCAAACCTACAAGCCTGAAAAATCCTCGTCACCACAGCGGGCATGTGTGGCTTTATGAGTTTGCACTGTTGACCAGGGATAACAATTTTACCAATTAAACCAGAATGGTGTGTGTGTGTGTGTGTGTGTGTGTGTGTGTGTACACAAAAATTTTCAGAATCCTCTTGACACCCAATTAGAGAGTAACCCGACATGACCTCCAACTTCAAGACACCAAGAAAGCTCCTTTTAAACAACAACTTGGATGTGTCTGACAAAATGCCCCCCTAATGAGCGCCAGTAAACACAGTTTTAGATTTGCTGATTGGTAATTAAATGGGGGAAATGCAGAAAGTGTGATTTTAATTTTGGGTATAATGAATGCACAGAGACTGCTTGGATCAGTGGTCACTGGTATTTACACTTCATACAACTTTCTCCAGCAACTTGTGGTTCGAAAAGCTTCTGATGATTGAAACTGAAGAAAATATGTGAAGACTGATGCAAAGTTGGTGCACTCAAGTGGACAAAATGGCTGTGGCCGCGAGCAGAATTCGAGTGAGCTATATTTCAATGTGTGGACGGCACTAGTTACTCTTTCTAATGTTCCTTATGCGTTGGTGAAAGACATGAGTGAGAAGCATGAAGTGCTATTTGTCTGACGCCATCCTTTTAACTGGGGAAAAAAAGCTAAATCAGTCATTTTTTTTGAAAATATGTTCATCACTTCAGATTGCGCTCATTTGTCAATTGACTGAGTCAAAGCGCTATCGATTATCACAGTGGCATTCAATTGATTACCCACAAACTTCTTTAAAGGCTTCCCTTGTTGCCAACAGGACTTGCTAGCACCTGCAGACAATCTTATGGATGGATTAATCCAAAGGTTCTTTTAATGTAGGAGCCTGCTGCCTCAAGTGGAACCAGAGACAAATCAAACTCCCCAGAACTGTGACACGAGCCTGGTGATCAAGACCGAGTGGGCTCCCAACCACCTACCTGAGACGGCAATTTCTCCATTGATGGCGCTCATGAAAACGAACAAAACTAGTGATCAAAAGCCAAAACTGCGAGTTCCCATGGCCACAGTCTTCAGATCACAGCAGACAACCAGGTCTGGGGGAATGGAGTAGAGGGAATGTGGAGGATGAAACAGAATGTAAAACAGTCAAACAGAGATCAGCTCTGCTGATCCTGCTTTTTGATCCCCGTCTGGTCCGCTCTGCTCTATATGACTCCACACAGGCAGCGTGAGGGCACAGTCTTCTCAAACACACACACACACACACACACACACACCAGCCCATCTTATAGGTGGACCCTGTTATACACACACACCATCAGTCATCTCAAATTGCACATTATGTGTTAACCTTATGTATGCATGCGGATAGATTGATGAGGCCGACAGTGGACGAATCTAGAACAGTGACAGCACTGGTGTTTGGTAGAAGCATGCTGTTTAACATGTATATGAACTTGCTAGAGTATTTTATGAGGCTGAATTCCAGGGACAAAGAAGCCATGCCACTGCAATTAATCAGCTTTTATTTAAATGAGCTGTAATATAATGGGCTGACTTGCACACTAGACAATGTATGTCCTGCAAAATTCTGTGCACGCACTGTACACCCACTTGTGTGCTGCATCTAATTATTGGAGTGCTTTATGTTGCTGACAATACACTTTTCCAATCAACCTGTTCCACCCGTTCCCTGAGCGTCTCACACACACACAGATTGTAGCCTGCCAGTCGATGATTGCAAAAGGGTTTGTTACCAGAAAGATGTTGGCAAACCCTGATCATAAACTCGTGTGTAGTTTCTTCACAGAAAGGCTGCTCAGTTATACTTATCTCTGATGTCGTGATGATAATTGAATTTTAAAAGGAGCCGATGTTTACATGCAAATGAAGATACATGGCAGGGTTATCAATATACTCTTTGTCCTCGGGTTAACAGATTGCAAATGAATTTTGATTCAACCCCCTGTTCAGTTTTTCCGAACACTTTGAAACCATCTCTGTAGATAGACGGCATATCAAAAGAGGCCAGGAGGGGGAAATGCTAATAATATTACATGCTAATCACAGAGGGCTCATGAGAGCAGAAGTTTAAGCCTTGCAGATAGGACTAATTTGATTTAAGCCTGTGCATTCATCAAACTCATCGTCAATCATCACAAAATCAATATGCATCAACAGAACAGCTAAATCAAGTGTTCCCTATGTTTTCTGTAACGCTGAATACAAGGCAATGGTCGGCTAATTGACACCACTTAAAATAATAGCTGTGTATATTTGTGTTGCTGCAACGGACACCCGAGTTTAATAAATGGTAGCATTCATCCGGCAATAATGGCCACAACAACCAGCGGTCATTAATATGGATTGAAGTCCAAGTATGAGGACGTTGGCAGTAAAGCTTCCCTGCAGATGCACTTGATGCATACAGACACATGTGGGGTACTCTATTATAGTGTGTGTGACGTTTGTGGAGCTAGATACATAAAATGTATGAATGTGTGTGTAATGTGTGGCAATCCTCAGACCAGATACTGCCATCGAGTGCTGCACTGTGGATGTGTGTGTGAGAGACTGTAAATATTGAAGAAGACAACCAGGGGGCGGGTGGGTGGTTTTAAACGGGTTCTTGGTTCAGAGATTAAATGGTGCCCCACACCACGTTGGGGTCAGGTAGTTGCCCTTAGCTAATGATTTAGAGGAGGCCTCGCTAACCTTGAGGTGACCCTACAGCCTCAGAAATAAGAATCCATTGTTGTAGGTGTGACCAGGAGATCCATCTGGATGCTCTCACCCTGAGTTCCATCACCAAATAAGCCGTGCTGCAGGTGTTCAACCACAAGTCCACTGAATTCCCTTCCATGCTCTGTTCCTTGTAAAACTAGTACAACTTCATGTTGTCAGACGGATCGGATGCCGTTTGTGGGACAACTAGGCAGGGCGTCTGGACCTGGAGGTTGGGCTCCTTGTTTCTTGCTGACAATCACTTCACTAATATTTCCCCCACCTACACTTTTGGATAAGCTAATAAACCACACTGGCTGAGATCGGATATTTTCAGGGAATGTTTCCTGCGTTGCATGTCTTTTTTTTTTTTTTTGTGTGTGTGGGTTGAGTGACTCGCGTGCGTGTGCAGAAGACATCTGTCATGATTAATGGGAAACTCAATGTTGTTGCTCTTTTCTGCACAATTGCCTACGTTTCTGAACATGTCATGGATCAGTAACGGCACAGATATGCAGTCACATGGTGCAGCAGCTTGAGCAGCTTTTCTATTTTTTTCTTTAGCCTGATTGATTTCAGGATTCAGCATCGCCACACAAACATATGTATTTTTTTTACAACCAGCGGCTGTTGGTCACGTGATGAGTGACCACAGATGGACTGACAATATTTAGCTGCAATAATACCGGCTGGAGCACAAATGCAGCTTACACTTATGAAACATGCGAAAACTTAACAATAACGCTCATTTCATGTTACTATACTGTGATAAGCCTCATCCACGTTTAACAAAGCAATATTTAGTTGTTTACCATTGTTCCATAAGCACAGTGGGCAGTTGTTTTACTTTCAAATAATTGTCCCATGTAGGGGAGAAAAAAAACATCCAAAATATTTAAAGACCTTGGAGATTAATTATTGAAACTGTTATCTGACTTGAGCAGAAAAGGGCACGTCCTCTTATTTAAGATTGATTTAAATGTTGGTGCTGGAAGGGGAGCAACGGCGCTCATTTCCAGCTCCTTGTTATGTATTCGAGTCGGCGGGAGAGGCTTCACAAAATTCCAAATTAATCACCTCGTAGCAACTTATTCAGCCTCTTAGCTCATCCTTTGCCTGAGACACCCTCCCCTCATCCTTTCTTCTGATTGGCTGTGGTACTGAAAGGTGCCCAGGGGTAGCGTCTACCCTGCTACTTTGTGATGAGCTGATGAGTTTATAAAAAACTTGATGTGCAGTCTTTCTCGCTAATCCCTGCAAATGTCTCAGGGCAGTGCGCCTGGACTAATTCTTTGTTCAGCCTGTCTCTTTTCCTCTAATAGCTAAATAGAAAGGTTCCAGTGAGCAACTTGTAACACACATCCAGTATATAATCACGATGGTGAGCGTGTGTTCACCCTGCCAGCAGCGTCAACAAGTGCTACCGTTCACTCCACCCCCATGTCGGCTCACTGTTTTACTCGGTCGACCCAGCAGCCCTCTCTGTTTCCCTCAGGCGCATCCTCCTGGTCCTGCTGTTCCTCGTCTCTGCCTGCAGCCTCTTGTCCCTACAAGTAAACCTGTCCTTGGTCAAATGATTTAGCTTTGTGTCCTCTTCCTGTCACTTTTACCATTTTCAGTGTTGCGTAAGATGGTGATGGGGAAGTGGGGGGTGAAAATATTACTTTGTGATTAATAGGATTTACTGCCTTTTTACTCACTCAGCCAGGTCAAGTTTATTCACATTTCCATCCACATTTTGGATATTTAGATCAAATACGTTCTGTGTAAGCATTTTCTGCCTTGAGAAAAATTATGAAAAACATTGGTTTCTCTTCAAAGAGCATAAAATTATGCGGAGTATAATAAAATGGCAGTTATTTCTAAATGTCAGCCAGTCTTCTGTTCTCAACTTCATCAAATAGCAGTGTCAAATTCGTTCACTCTGCAATCAGAGCGCACAGTGATGTTTTATTTAGCAGATGTAATACAACAAGAGGGAAATAAATCTGACACTTTTTTTGGTTTTCAAAAAAGATGCTCAGTGGGATTGAGGTTTGCTGACTGCAGAGGTAAATCCATGAAAGTCAGCTCTTCCTGAACACTTCAAATAGACCTAGCGTGGCTTTGATTTCTGTTTGGGCTTACGGCGTGCCACTGTTGAAAGCTTTTTGTGGCCAGCGTCAAGTTGATTCTCTACTTTCCTGTACTAGTTCACTTCTCAATATGTTTAAGAATTCAAGTCTCATCCACGTTTAAAACTGCTATAAAGTTATATATAGAGTGAGGTCACACTGTTGAGCAGTGTATAGAGGTTTTTAGTTTGAAAGGACACACTTGAAGATTTACGTGTGTGTGTGTGTGTGTGTGAGAGAGAGAGAGAGACTACACAAGTCAGTTTTAAGTGCTACAGCTCCAAAATGAAGGATGTTTCATATTTTGACCTCCACTTGTAGAGATAACAAATTCTGATGAAGTTTGACACAGAGGATGTAGATTAGCAGTAAACCTATTGGTTAGTGCTCTGAGGGTAAAGAAGGTACTTGGTACATAGTAAACCTGCAGTTCTTGAGACCGGTCTTAAGACCACTTTTTTGTGGTCTTTGTCTTGCAACGTCTCGGACTGGCCGTGCAGTCTCGAAGGGATATGTAACCTATAATATCCAGGCAGGCACATATTACATCATTGGCCTTTGAGTAATATTTGGATTTTGTTGTGATTGATGCAATTTCAGTGATACTGATGTTATACGGTATCATTTGACTATTATAATGGTAAATAATGCAATTTCAAGTTAAATGTGTGTATCCTTAACATTTCATCTACAAATGAAGTACAATTTAAATCAGTAATATCTTTACTGTTGGTTAGACTTTTTTGTGGTGCAGTGTGGTGTTGGAGGCTTGTTACTTTGTTAGATGACTTTGGGACTAGTTAAACATCATGTCAGTCCTTAACAGCCCTCATGAGTCAATCCTCAAATAGTGTAAAAATAGTGGTCATGCAATCGCCACACACATTTGATCTCAGCCAATTGATGAAAACATTTATAGTGAGTTCACACACAAGGCATTCACTGTCTCTGTATTCAACTACAGGCACAATGCTACAATGTCATATTTATACTCAGCAGCTGAGCCCAGTCTGTTTCTTAAGTTCTACAACTCATGCAAGACGGCAAAAAACATTTTTTTGTTTGTCTTGGTCTCGAGCTGAACTAGTCTTGGTCTTGATAGTCTCTGGTCTTGGTCGTGTCTTGGTCTCGGTTTAAGTGGTCTTGACTACAATTCTTGTGCATAGTGATTTAACTTCAGGGGTCAATGAGTTGTCAGTTTACTTTCCTTATTTGGGATGCTGTTCTGTTGGTCCACTCCTGTTACCTGCATTTAATAATCTCCATCCAGCTCATAACCCTGCTGCCATTCACTTAAGTACATGCTCCACTGTCATGTCTGCTCACCAGCCTTCACTTCCTCTTTAGAAATGTAACGGGTGCAGTGCCCATTTGATCCTTATAACCTGTCTGCTGCCTGTACACAGTGGTTGCAAGCAGTTTTTGCAGTGTTGACCTTATGTCAGTTTGATATTTATAACTGTCTGAATCTTTTTTTTTTTTACATGTCCATCTCCCCAAACCCAGTGAGTGGGGAAGTTCTCATCATTTGAGCATGTGTAGCCCTTGTTTTCTCTTAGTTGACAGGACACATCCAACACGAGCAGTGACGTTGTCCCCCTTCTTATCCAGTGGCAATCTCTATTAACAAGAGGACATACACTAAAATAATGGACATATGTACAAATTAAATAACAATGTCTAACTCATTCAAGTTGATCATAATGTGTGTACTTCTACTGCGATGAATGAAACATTAATGGTGAGTCTTGCAGGCAGAAGTAGGCAATGTTTCCAGCTTCAAAAAAACAAAACAGGGTCATACAGGTCATGTTTAAACTCAGAATGTGGGAAATTGCTTCAGGTTGAGCTTTAAACTGAAGTTGTGGCTGCAGATAAAAAAAGATAAGAGTTGAAAGGGACTTTGATTCCCTGAATAAGGAGAACGTTCGAGGAGGTCTCTCTGAACTCTATGCAGGCGGCTTTGAGAAAACCGCTTTGGCTAAAACTGCTGAGTGTAGTGCACCACTTGTAGGTCCCTGCAGACACGCATGCACACCAATATTTGAGTGAGTCAGCACCGCCCCAGTCTGGGTCCCAGGAAAAATGCCCCTCAAGTGATAAGCTATGGCGAGAGGAAGGAGGATTCAAATGCTAATCTCCTAAACATAATTTTTCATACGGCTTTGCACAACATGCCTGTGGATTAAAGACATTCTATTAAAGAAAAAGGCTTAACATATGGTAGGGGAAGAAAAGCCAGCTGTACTTGGTTGGGTTTAGCTGTCTGTGCTACAGTTCAATACTCTTTCTTAAAAGTGTATTTGCTCGCCAGTATGTGCTGTGGGATGATCCTTCCAAATAGTAAAACATCGCAGGATTCAAGTTTTATACCACTTTTCACAAGAAAATGGAGGTGTCACAACTCTTATATAACACAGCCAGCATGCAAGAAGGGGTGGAAGTAAATGTGGCGACTACTTAGTCATTTTGATAGTGTATATTTAGATCTGCCTTCATGCTGATGATACAGAGCTTGGGGTTGGTTTTCTGCTCTGACCTTGCTACACCCTTCTTGTAACTACAATAAGTGACTGATAGCAGAGACATAGACAGACATCAGCCACACCAGAAGAACTTCAGTGATGCAGTGTTTTCATTTCATCAGCAGCAGCTATTATGATGAACTGTGTGGAATTCTAAGACAGGCAGATAAGACAAACATCAACTCTGGGAAGTCAAAGGTGTTTACAGGAGGAGTGCGTCTAAATCACTAGTTGATTTGTGATTGATTATATAATTTATGTCCAGTTTCAATGGCATCTTCCACAATTGATACCATTGTAAGTACTGCTAATTAGTGCCAACAAAGAGATTCATCTATTTTTTATACGTTCATGAGCTTAGGTCAATTTGTGTGTGTGTGTGTGTGTGTGTGTTAATTATGACATCGGCTGAGATAGCAGAGGTAGACCGCGGGGGGAATAGTTATGGACAACGTATACTTTAAAACAAAGACCAAAGATGGAGTTTGTGTTCTTGAGACTTTTACTACGTTACAGAGGCTCTGAGGAGATAAGACCTGCAGGACAGATCTACATAATATGTATGTGGCCATATGCAATAAATGTGCCAGAGTGATTATGGTGTAGACTGTCATTGGAATAACACTGCAGCGATGAATGAGCCCCTGAAGCACTTAGTGAGCCATGCAGAGTTGCTTACTGTCAAATCTGAGCCGCAGATGGGATCATTATTTGGAAGCTGTGTGTGTGTGTGTGTATAGCATGGCTTGTTCACCTTTTAGTTCAGACAAAGGCAAGGCAGATGTAGTTACTGTATGTAATGTTACTCTACTCCTCATGCTTCACACAGAAAGGGTAGTGGGATGACATGGTGAGGACCGGATGGAAAAACGTGTCCTAAGTTAGGAAGTAAATATTACAGTAATCATTTTGAAATTTGTCCTCTCTCAGACGTCATGACTGCACTCATCTGGTGAGTATCCATGGCAACGGGTCTGAGTGACTTGCTGCAGAGACGGCCATTCAATTAGTCCTTGAGGAGATGGAGGTCTGAATTGAGGGGCTCGGATTGATCAGTCACCGGACACGCTCCCCTACTGCTGCTGCTCCCTCAGCTTCCCTGACCCATGAGGACAATAAAAGAGCGACCACAGTAATGAGTCATATGGACGAGGACAGGTACAGAGTCTCTAATCACACTGGAATAGCAGTTCACATTATCCAGTCACATGCTCTCCTTTCACCAGCCTCTGGATGTTTACATTCCAATAATGACTGCAGCCTTAAAAGCTATTTGAAACGTTCCCCTTATGCTATAAAATAATGTGCAGGCCATCACACAGATTCCCTCTTACCTATATGACAGGCAATTCAAGTTATAGAGGGCTGATGGTGAATTACACTGTGTTAATCATACATGACTGGATTTTTTTTCTGTGCCTTAATTGGGATGTTGCCTCTGAGGGAAAAAATGGTAATGGTCGCTAATGAATTCAGGAACCTCCCTAGACTCGTTTCCATCATTTGCACCAGACAGTAATACAAGTAATTACTGCTAAAAATTCCACTTCTCAGTAACTGCTTTGCGTGAGACCGTTTCTCAACAATGGCGCGTTTATTTTCAGCGTTTCAGTTTTGCAAGTGGAGACTGTAGCCATAAATACGGCGGCTCCAAACGCAGCATATGGATGTGATTTATTGAACTGGCACCCTTGTGGCTGTATAACAGATTTATTTGACTGATACATGTTGGAGCAGCCAGACCATTTGAAAAAAAACGTGAGTTCTGTCCTCGACTCTCAGAGGATAACATCTCTGATCAGCCAATGCTAATCACATCCACCGCTGCAGGATATAAAGTGGGAAAGTCGATAACCCAATGACATTTTACTTCTGCAAAAAATGTTTGCTTTCTGTCATTTCAACAGAAAAATCACATCACTTGTTCCTACTTCACATACCAGCTGCAAAAACACCCAAACAAAACTTTAACGTCAGGACGTGACCCAAAGTGCCAGTTCAAATGCATCATCCAATGCCGTGACAGTGTCTTGGTCCTCGTTCCCGTTTATTTGAAGTCCAATGACCTGCAGACGACATTGTTCCCCGTCAGCACTCGTCACTGTGGCAGCGGCAGCTGGCAGAGCCTGTGGGGAGTCACACTTGCTCTGTCGCGAAAAAGGATAAGTGTCTCTGACGAGCCTCATAGTCACCGTCATCCATTCACACTTTGCTCTATCTACGGTTTGAAAAATTGGGAGGGCTTTCAGACATGAGTCAAGCTTCTCTGGTACCCAATAGGAGAGACACACTCTTATCACTGAACTACTTTTAGTACAAGGGCAAGACTGCTGCCCCGTCCAGTCCCTGTGCTTTTACTCTTACGGCAATATTTACCGTCGACCCATCATGTTGTATATTCAGTTTATTATTGTATGTTGTTTAGTTAATTCTTTGATTCCTGAGTAGGAAGGAAGATTTAAAGAGGAGTGTCTTAGGAAGAGTGCCAAATAAGAAAAATTAAAAAAGGCAATATGCGGTGATTCTCCATCATCCTTCTGCAGCGTGCTCTCTGAGCTCACCATGATATTTTTACTTGCACACAGTTGTGAATCTCTCAGAAAACACATTTCCCTCTCTGGATTTATCAAAGCAGTTTTAATAACCGGAGGAAGCGCATCAATAACAGTATTTCCAAATTCATTTGTGGTTTCTTACCAGTTTTGCTCGCTGTGAGCTGCTGTTATGTCCCACCATATGTGTTTATTTTTTTTCTCTCATTAAAAGTGCGTCGGGAGCTGCAGCCTGTAGTATCTCATGTTTTATTTATGGATAAGATGCGTCAGCTCCTCAGCTCAGGGTTTTTGATCTTTTTTTTCCGTCTGGAGGACGTATGTTTATGAGTGTCCTATTAATCCACCAATGGAGAGGTCCACTTCAGCCAGCTGTCATTAATGTCACGACCCATGAGCAATCTTTTCCCCACATGAAGATTACTGAAGCAGCTTTTGGCAACTTTTTCTTTTGCTGAACATCTGCTGCTCTGCTCAACGCAGCCCAAACCACACACAAATCTTTCTTTACCACTGTACACAGATGGCGTCATGATCATTGCTTTCCATTCAAACACACCTTTAACAGAGCTGCCGTTTCCTTGTGTGGCCAACTTTCTTATCTTTAACTTTTGGTTGGCATGATCTATCAAAATAAGCCGGCAAACAAGAATACACATTCCTTTAAAAAAAAAGGATAAAAGTCTTGCCACTGGGAGAAAATCTTTACTTCCCTTTCAATTCTTTAAAGTGTCAAAACGCAATTGAAGGAATATAGGAACATTGTTTTGTTGTAAAGACTTGGCTTGAATGTTCATGCAGGAGCTTCTTTCCATTGGAGAAAACGATGTGCCGTTTATCACACGAGATATCCTGTGCAGGATTTTTTTTTTTTTCTCTCATTGCATGTCAGCTCCCTTTTTTAGTGCAAACATGTTTTCCTGAGGCACTTGAAGTTTGTTACCGTCACATCAGAAGCTGAGGTGTTGGATCAAATTTGCCCATGTAGAAAACATAGGTTCATAAGTAGTCATGTGTGAAACACATGTCCATGTTCAGGGAAAAAAACGAGGGCAGACACAATGGGAATGAGACCACATTGCTGCAATGTCGATGGCCATTATGTGCACTCAGGAACTCAGGAATGCACGTGTGCAATCAATTACAGATGCTGCATCTTGTCATATTGAAGTAGTAAAGTATTTTTATGGTATATTGGTTCAGTAGTTTCTGCGCAATCATGCTGCAAGTTTGTATTACATCACCTCCTTGGTAACGTGATTATTTTCATTATCTGTCTTTCTGTGTGTGTATTTTCAGAAATCCTGAAAATGGGTTGATCTACACATCACTTTAGACAGTAATCAGTGATTAACATCAGCAACTGAGGGCATAGAAAGACCCGACATTCGAGGAGGATTAACTTCAAGTTAAACGAAATAATGTGAAAGTAGTTTGCAGGCATGTTTCATATCAGTTATTTTGATAGTTGATTTTGTACTCCGATCAAATCAGCAGTTCACATTTATCACAACCCTGCGGTTTAAAATCCTCTTCCTCGTCTTTGTGATGTGGCTCGAGCCAAATGCAGCGGATCCGTGGAGACGTATCGCCCTCCTGTTTTGATGGGGACGGTCTATTTACATGGTGGTATTTGTTTCTGAATTGGGTGAACACGATGCATCACAGTTTCTCAGCAAAGTCGTGTACCTGCACCAATATACTACTAATAAAAATATCCAATATATAATGTATATATGATTTCATTGTAGTCCTGAAATTCCCTCTGTGCCAAGGAAGCACTTTTTTGCTCTTGTAACCAATATTAGAATGAAGGAATCCTTTTTTGTCCCTGTTTTCATTCAATGAGAAATAGAGAGGTTCTGCAGTGACGAATCAGACTCTCCACTGAAAGGGCCACAGATTTCTCCAGCTCCTGTGAGGTGACACTACCAACCACTACGCCACCACAGGCTGCAAAAAACCCATTAACTTGTTTCAAATAACCTTAGAACACTGATGTTTCCTTCAAACCTGGAAACATTTGTAGTTTTCACTGAGGCAATGTTGGCAGTCATTCAGTACTCAGTATTTTGGAGAGGTCTTTTTTTTTTAATTCAGAGAGCTCCCTACACATTTAAAAGCTCTTTGAAGACAAGGTAAAATGCCCGATCCTCACCTCTGCAATTAGTTTTGTCTGATGCAGCTTTCCCTTGTATTGATCGAGTCTCTCAAGTGCCGGCAGAGATGAAGAGAATCACCAGCTTGGCCACTCGTTGGCTCTGATCTATCAAGTTTGGCCCTCTGGTTTCAGCAAAGACATCATGGATACATGCATCAAATCCATGTAACATCCATCATAACTATGGAGCTATGGAGACAGATAAATGACACCCTTAACCTGTTATGTTTTGACTTTCACACCCTTGTCTAGCACCTTTCCAGCCTGTTTAATTGCACATTTTATTCTTTGTTGTGCCAGCACACCATGCTAGCACAGCACAGCACATATCGACTTCTGCTTCACTTGTTTTGCTTTTTTCTAACCTCCCCTTTCTACCCAGCCATAATAAAACACTCATGCTCTTGTTGTAATTTAGCCAAGCAGACACTGCATTAAGCCTGAGTAACTCTGGAGTGGTGTTCTTTGCTGTACTCTAACGATGCACACCCCACTGCAGCACTGCATAAAAGCAGGATGTAGATGCCAGGGACTGTAACTACACATTGGTAATAACTAACGCGTGTATTTGCTTCGATTCAACTTTCATTGATGTACCACTTGTGTAACTAAGTCTTTCCAAGTGAGGTTATTGCGTTGCAATTATTGCCTCAAAAGGATGATCAGTTCTTCAGTAGATGAGTGTTTGAACATATCCGTTTTATTCTACACAGCTGCTACACACTTGCTCTTCATAATCTCACTGTTGTCTAATCTGTCGTCGTCTCACGTGATGTCACATTTGTTCTGGATTATTCTTGTTTTCTCTTGTTGTTCTTGACTTCTCTGTGGATTGACCTTGTTACGCTGCCTCTTCCTGAGTCATATCTTAGTTAAAAGTTGCTGTCAGCCTTCCTCCTAACAGTATCATCATAAAGAAATATGCCACTGCTTTTCTGCAAAGAACACACATCACAAAGGAGAGTTATGAAATATTCAGCCCATCTCAGACTCAAGGTGAAGCAATTTGATCTCTCTAGCCTTCTGCTCAGAACATCATTTGCTTGTGACGCGTGAATAAAACCATTAGGGGTTTGATTGGCAGACTGATGAGGAAACTACAGCTGATGACTAAGTACTGTTCAATTTCCAGCGTTTGTTGGAGGTCAGAAATCTGAGTGGATCACTGGTATTGAAGCTGAATTGAGTCTCTGCTGAAATAAACCGTTCAAGCTAATCTGTAAATTCTGGAGACTAGCCAGGGCTCCCCATCTGGGCACGTGCAGCGAGAAACCCAGCGAGCACGGGCGATAAAGGAGTGCAGAGAGACAGTTTAAGGAGGATCGGAGGTGAAGTGTAAAATCACTATAATTGCACTTTGATATTAAATTACCATGTGTAATTGAAATAAAGTTAGCACTGCAGTTCCATCTGTTAATAGCAGCTATACTGCTCAGCCCTGTTAAACAGCCGGCTATTGCCCGTCCTTTACGGAATTAGGAGTCAAACCATTATTACACCCATCACTTTCTACATTAGCTCTGGGCTTTACACTCACTATAGTTTTAATTACAGCCTCAATTCTTCCTCTGTGCACACTTATGAGTGGCAAATAATCTAGTTATCACAGGATTAAGTGTGCAGTGATGCGAGTTAGACACAGTTTATGATGGCTTATGTTAATTCACGTAAACGAGAACAAACAGTAAAGTTGGGTGGAGCAGTAAGCTAACTGATTATACCGCAGATCCCACAGCAAGGAGATGAGATCACGGTGTTTTGATCAGCTTTCAAGTTTTTAGCCAATGACAAAGCATTCTCATGTACCGTCCCATTCTTTGATGGCGTGGCCCCTTTGACACAGTGAGATACAGTTGATTGCTGTCGAGTTTATGTGTGGCTGCGTAAGCCACATTGTCATACCCTACCAGAGAATTATCAGGCATATTTGGAGACTGTTTCAATTCAAAGCTGATATGAACAGATTATTCCCCAAAAAAGATCTGTGTGTGTGTGTTGGGGGGATTTACACATCTGAATGTCAGCCACTGAATCGTGTTGTGTGACAGAAACAGCGTCTGAATATTGAGCAGAGGCAACTCATCAAAAATTGAACTCTATTCTGTTTTCTGAGTGTTACACACCACCAAAACGGGAGACATGGAAAAAAGCAGGTTGGATTCATTCAGACAATGTACTGAAGAAGATGAAATACAAACGTGGAAGTTCAAAGTGTTAATACAGGAATATGTATTTGACTTACTGCTGCGTTTTTTTTCCCCTCTGTAAGATCAAAACGGTGTCTCTAAAATACAAAATCAATATGTCCCACATCTTGAGTCAGTCAAGATTGAAAAACTCTTTTCATGCATTGTCTATATTTGGTTCACTCAATAACATTTGAATTATGATCATAGCCATGAAAAGAAACTGCTTACAGCACATTTTGTTTGACTCCTAAAGAATCTCTCTTGAATTTATGTAGCCAGATTGCATCTTTAAATTAAGAGCAATCTGGAGGGGGCAATTTCACACAAAAGAAAACGCTTGCAAGCTATAAAAATAGTGCTTATGGGCATAAAGTACAGCGCAGTGCCTGTAATATGGAGTGTGCAGTCGTCCGGCCAGCTTTTATTAATGTGTGGACAAACTGTACTGTAACTGTACATCATTCTTAAAGAATTAAACTAATGCAAACTTTTACAGATGTTCTTAATACTCTGAATGGTGTAAAAACTAGTGGTTGTCATACAAAGTCTTCCCTAACACCTCTAGCCTTGGACAGGACAGTCTGTCAAAGAGTGATTTTATCTGTTTTATCTCAGATGACCTCGAAGCCTCCAAGGGAAGCAACCTGATTTAAAAAAAAAAAAAACAACAAAAAACAGTACAGGATATTGTGTAACCCCCACCCCCTAGCAGAGAATTTGTAATGGATATTTCATGGCGCAGCGCACCGCCTGCCTGTTGAGACATGTTTTTGTACCTGCCTGGAGACATGTTGCAAGGTCACATTTGCTGATGCCTCATTATCTTCACTTCACCCTGATATATAAGAAAATAAGTCACATGTAGATTTAACTGTTTCTTTAAATAGCATATGGAAGGTGGACTCATTCACCACTGAGACTGCACGCTATGTGGAAGCATAACATGACAGACACAAAGTGTGATAAGGCCATTAGTCACTGATTAGAATGCATGAAACAACACGTTAGGCGGAAGCTGGGTTTGCACGATAACTGACCACTTCAGAGAACACACAAGTCATCAGAGAAGTAAGTTTTCACTGAAACTCTTTGTACATAGTTTATCATCAGTGACTTCTGCACCGCTGCCTATTGCATGATGAACGAAAACATGAAAGGGAAGAGGAAAACACAAACCCCTTTCAAAATAAAAGCATCGATTTCAGCATAAAGCACCATTAACATAAACGTCTTCAAGAATTCTTAACAGCCGCCCCCACATTTACGTGATGAATGTGCAAGACCAGGGTTTTTTCAAGTGTCTGGTGTCAGCCTGAAGAACAGGGGGTTGGATAAGGTGGGCAACTGGTCTTGTGTAGACTTGGGCCTTGGCCATAACTTCTGCAGTTCTGATACAATCCATCCTGGCTAGCGACTGCCTTTATGACTCTCCCAGTGGTTCATTCAGCTCTTGGAAGCGATGGGTCAATGATCAGTACGACTGAGTCCAAAGCAATGTTTGTTTGGTAAGACTTCTTTCAAATTTGATTTAACTAAGTCTGATGTACTCCTCGACGAGTCTTATAGACGCCTCTCGTTTTGGCAAGAGAGGGTCATCCCGAGTATCTTTGGTCGGATTGTCTTTCCCCGTTTCTTGGAAGGCTTCATTCACGACCATCACTCCTTTCTGCTTTGCAGGCGTGGCTAGACCAATGGGGTCATGGAAAGCAGCACTTTGACTTCAGCGATACTCGACGTGTCATGGGATTTGGAGTAGAACTTAATCTTTGCGTGTCAAGTCCTGTCCTCATTTTACCTTGTTTCTTAGAGAAATTGGACGTCATATGAAGCTTGTCAGTCTAGGGTTTGGAGCGGACTCCCAGTGCTTTGCTCTCTTCGTCGAGCATTTGATTAGGTAACACCAGAGCTTTGGGTGAAGACGTGACAGATTCACTGTTTCTAGAGCTGACTGTAGCTCCTGACCTTTCACTATGGTCAGACAAGACCCATGGTTTAAGGGAGAAGCCTCTAGCTTAAGACCTGTCCACTCCTTGAGTGATCTTTTCCAGTTTCTTGAAGTCATTGTGGGATGTCAGTATGTCGTCGACACAGCTATCTTCAACCAGAACACTCTTCAGTCTTTAGCAGCAAACTGGGGCAGGTCTGACATTTCCCTCATGGCGACCTCAGCAATGCAACCAGCAGGCTTATTGCTGATGTTGACCCTGACTGTGAAGAAGACTTCAGTGTCATCTTCTGGGTTGTCTCTCCAGAGGAAGTGGTGAAGCTGGACAAATGGAGTTGTGCGGACAGACGCCTCTCATTGGATTTTGAATGTCAGGACCCTTGTGCAAGAGGCCGTTTAAACTCACCTCCTGGAACTCTTGGCTACTATTCCACTCGATTCTCACAGTGGTAGTAGAGTGGGGATTAGGTGCGACTAGATGACTAATATACCATGTTGGTCCCTTCCAATTGTCAACTTCTTTAGTGAGTTTAGTGGCAGCTTCTCGAGAGACCGTTTAGTGGATATGTTCTTTGTATGCAGTTTTCCACTCCATTTCAGGAGGAGGAGATGTTCAGGAAAGTTGCCTCCACTGCACGTAGATTGTCTGGCAACATCGCAGGGTCTCGTTCCACAGGTAAGCTGTGTCCCAGTGAGGGGTGTTGGTGTGTTTGTCAGCTTGCATGTGGGTGAGACATTCTTTTGATTTATTTTTTCTCTAGTTCCCTTCCCATCTACCATTTGCAGCCACCGCATTTCAGGATACAGGCCGCGCCGACACTGTCCCACTTGAACCACTCAAAGAGTTGATTGGGAGTTCTTTTGCATGTTATTTCATGTGGCTTTGTTGAATGCTTTCTTTTCCTTTGAAAAACCTTCCGGTTTGTCTGTTGAGCTGAGGTGCAGTTGATCTGACTCCTCAAGAGTGCCCTCTTGGCTTTTTAGGTACTGAAGTAGACAAAGTGGTTGAGCGATGAAAAGTGGTTTGCAGGGTCTTTCTTGTACATTAACCACTTTTCTTTTAAGGAATCGGCACGCTTATTTTCAATTGACTGTGCCACCACTCAATTTTTCACAGCATCTTCCTTCCCTGAGACTTGAAGATCACAACGTGCTCCCTCCAGCCTGAATCAGTTCATTCGTCTTTCTAAGGTTATTTTCCTTTACAGGGAAAGTCGTTCTTTTGAAATCAGCGGCACTATCTTTGGCCTGTTTCCATACTTGATATATACATTGTTTACAAGTCTGAACACGTTATCAGGAGATCTGCAGACGGACAATACAAAGTCCCTTTTTACTTTGTCGTCTAGGCTGCCCAAAAGATGGAACTTTCTCACGTTCTCCAATCTGTGTGGGTTTCCCAGACACTGCAGATCTTCCCCGTCAGCTTTCCAGTGGTAGTAATCCCTCACGTCGCCAGAAAATATGAGCAGGCATGTTCCGTCCAGATTGATCAGGGGCTTGATACGGTAAGTCCACAAGTTTATGACTGAACCACCTTGCGCACTGCAAGTCCCACCTGGTGTTCTTGCGGCATGTGGATGGACACCGTACCTGAGATTTGGGGGGCTCACTGGGCATGCTAGGCTGGACATTGCCCATGGGGTTTCCAGGCTCAAACAGGTAAGGGTTAGGTTGAACCAACGGACTGTGATTCACTGGTCTCGCTCTGCTGCCTGACGTGGCTTTGTTCTACTGCTTCATCAGGCTGCTCTTCAACACCAAACACGTTCCAGCCTTGAGTACCTTGACTTGAGTAGCCTTGCCACGTCCACTCATCCCACAGTTTCGCATGACGTTTCTTCAGCTTCCAGAGAGGGTCTCTTCTCTCTGTTATCTTGGTTCTAGGAATCAGGTTTAACCATTGGTTTAATTCTGTCAAGCTCAGAGAGCTCTCATTCCAGACTCATTCCTATTTATTTCACGTTCTCTCATAGTCATCTGCTCACAATCAGTTGCGTCAGCCGGGTCAGTGGCTGATTCGGCTTCATTAACGAGGGTGTTAAATGCCTCTGCAGCAAACCTGGACCAGAAGCTCTTTTGGGCTGTCTGTTCAGTTTGTTTTCTTATCGATGTGCTCCTCCTCGATGTGCTCTTTGGCCTGTTCATCGTCCACTTCTCTCAGGGCTGTGGCATACACAAATCCAGCATCTCTGACTCTGATGTAGTCTATCTTAAAATTCCTCCACTAATCTCTTTCTCCCAGTGCATTAGCTCTGTAGGCGAGGTGGTTAGCTGGTGAGTTTGGTCTGGGCTGCTGTACGCTTCTGCTTAAGCTTCTCTTTTGTTGTCATTTTGCTAACCTTTCTTGTTTTTCTTGTGAAAAACTTGTAACACCACTTATGTAGTGGTGTTACATATAACGGTCTTAGAGACTTTGTCCGTTTTTTGGGCTTTAGCTGACTCACTTCTCGGCTTGTAGGTAATCTGATGAGCCAACAGCGTTTATAGATGGGCTGTTTGCTTGCAATTGATTAGTCCTTAACATATCCTCTAATCTTTGGACTACTTCTTGTTTCAAAGGTTCTGCTTTTCTTCAGGAGGAAAGCATCCACATCCATGGAGTTCAGGAGCTCTGTATGAACTGCCCGTGTCATAATAGCACTCCAGTGCTTTTGTCCTTGTCCTTGTCCATCTTCACCAGGTAAGACCATATGCAGTCGACGTCAGTTGAATAGAAGGGTGGACAGAGAAGTCAGAGGCGCTGTGGGGGCAATCCGGCATCTGCGGAACCTTTGGCTGAACTCTCCAGCGCTTGCTTGTCTTGCCTGCCGTCCACACAAGATCCAATACTGCCTTCGTAAATCAGCATAGATCCGTTCTGTGCCTCGGTGCAGTAGACATTTATCCATGTCCTTAATCAGAAGTTTCACTGCTGGATGCCTTGGGTCAAGCACAAATGGGCGGATCTCTCCGACGCTTGAATTCTGCACTCTTTGCAGCCTTCCCCTCACCTGGATGAGACATGTTGAAGCCTCCCACTTTGGAACAGGGCCGACCAGACGGATTTGCAGCGTTTCAGGTGAGGTATAGACTCTTGTCTTTTGGGAGCAACCCTTGACCTAGCCATTACAAAGGGGGTGTGGATGATGTCCCCTGCATGGACGGTAAGATGGGCCACTGCTCTATATGAAGACATGGAGATCACACTTTTTCTGATCTTTATTTGTACCTTCCACAGATTGGCGAGTAGCAACGGGGAAGGACTGGTAGGTAGTTCAAGGCCATCACAGCCCCTTTGATTGGACCATAGCTGCTGGATTACCACTTTGGCACGGTTTGTGAATGGCACCATGAACTGACTGGCCAACACTCGATAGGCTTCCTCATCGTCAGTTCAGAGACCTCAATAATCCGATACTGATAGCCAAGGGTGTCAGTAGCACAGTTCCGTCTCAGACCGAAGTTGGGTTAAAGCGGTTCTGTTCAGGGTCGGTTTGCTCCACCAGATCTAGACCTGCTGCTGTAAATGCTCTCTGCACTTTGTACTGTTTCAGGTACAGCGACAGTTTGCACTAAACTTGAATTTTTCTGCAAAAGGACAGGAACCACTTTACGGAGGACTTTGCTGGATGTCATACTGGGTGTCAAGTATACTCAGCCCACTGAGGCTTTTGACTAAGTTGGTGGAACGACGTGGAGAAACATTGTGGAGCACTTGGAGATGAATGTTGGCACAGTCACTACAGGTTTTCTTGAGGTTGCAGGACTCAGGTGTGTGAGCACATGCACACTTCCAGCAACACTCCCCATCTGTAATCCACCTGTCCAGGTCTGCTGTTGATATCATCAGTCGCTGCCCGAACATTAAAGAGCAATGTTCTTTGCTGTCGCAGAACAGGCAGCATACTTGTTTCTTGCCACTAGATGACGTGGGCTTACTGGAGGTGTTTCGGTCGGATAGACTCTGCACTGTGGTATACCGCTTTGACCTTTGCCCTTTGCCCTTAAATGGGATTGTCTCCTTCCCATTACTTGCAGGTTTCTCAAGTTGGTAGCGTTGTACTAGTCTGCTTGACCGGCATTGCTGCTGGGTTTTACCTGGAAGCCAGCCATTGAAGTCCTGCGGGTTGTACGAGTAGGGGTTGAGACTTGTGGTGTTGAGCTTTCCCTGTAGCAGGAGATATCCGATAAACCCATCCCTGTGATTTAGGCATCTTACTGAGTAAACGGTCGACATGGGAGCAGCAGTTGAGTTCCATCCCCCGAGCGCCCTCTCAGAGCGACATGCTCACTAAGAGATGGACTCTGCGTGTGCTGTCAACTGCATGATGGAGAACGTGAAAAGGAAATAGGAAAACGTACCCCCCTTTCAAAATGAAAGCATTGATTTCAGCATAAAGCACCATTAACATAAACGTCTTGAAGCTTGAAACATGAATTAAATGATAGATCTTAACCTTAACATAAAGTCAGAGGTTTTGTTAATCAGATTTATTGTTGAGGCCTGTTCGCACATCTGCCGCCTCTATGTAGTCAGGTGACTGCAGCACCTGACAACATGAGTGTTGGCATTGGAGCCACAGGCCCTCAATGTGAAAGGTGAGCAGCCACACAGTGTCAGTTGCTGTTTGGTTTGTTAAATTATCTGTATTTTCAATCGGCTTGGATACAGGTTATGTTTAAAGGAAATGCGAGAAAGGAAAAATTTTGCAGTTAAAAAAAAAAAATGCTGGAAAATAAATACTGGGAAAAAGGTAGTGTTTATTAAATTTATCAAATATTATTTTTGGATGTTCGGGAACTTGGAATGTCAAACGTGGATGAACTGCGCTGAGAGGCAAGAACATCTTTGGAAAAAAAAAGACCACAAAATTTCATGTTACAATTAACTTGGCCAAAATAATTGCAAAATAATTATCATTAAAATATGCTTAAAACTTCTAAAATATACTACATTTTTGCGGTCGGAAAACATTTTCTCTCTTCATACAAGTGAACATGCTTTTACCTATTACCTATAACATACTTAAGATTATTGTTATTCTTGTCATAATTATTATGACAAAAAAATAAAGAAACATAATTGGCAGATGGATCTGTATTAGTTAAGGACACTGGTGACCTATTGCCGGTGCCAGAACTTGATATAGCTTGTGACATTTCTTCAAAATCAATGCTTCCATCTTGTGAGTGCAGACATTTAATTCAGTGTTCACATTCTGCTAGCTGTCACTTGTTAGCAGAACCCAACTGCAGCTTCACCCTAACCTGCTAGAGGCAACGAGCTATTTAAGGAAATCCGAGCCCCACTACGTCACTAAATGAGGGAAAGGGGGCAAATAAGGGCGAGCGAGGAGAGGTGGGGGGTAGAAACGCAGCAGGAATGAGAATGAACTGAAATGGCAGTGAGAATGGAAGATGGGTGGGCTGGTACGGGGGGATTTTGATCGACGACGGGGAGGAGAGCGTGAACGTAGGTGGATGGGACAGAGAGGAGAGGAGACGAAGATTTGGAAAGACTTGAGCTTGCATCAAATGAGAGAAGGAAGTAAACAGCTTTGAACTCGGGGTGAAGAGGAGTGAAGGAAGGAGAGTGTCTGATGAACGGCAAAGATTTACACAATTAAGCATTGCAAACTGGTGCAGTAGCTAACCAGCTCTTTATTTTGCGTGGTCATATAAAGTGCTATAAAAGCTTGGCGGTGTGAGAATGTTTAGAATCTTCTGTTTCATACTGTGGACCAGATTGTTAGTTACTGTTGTAGCTGGGTTGGCGTTCAATTAGTGAGACATGGAATAAGATAGCAGGCAAATAGGTACAGATGAAACAACACCCAGCAAAAGGTGCTGAGATGACCTTTAGTTTTCACTAGTAAAAGAACAAACTGCAAGAGTAGGATGACAAATAACAATAGGGTTTTGTGCATTTCTTTCATGCTTTGTACAATGAAATCAGCAATTACTGACCTTTATCATAAATCTGACAAATGTGCAGCATTCACAGGATGGAAAGACAAGTGTGGATGACGTTCTAGTACAAATGAAGGGAAAAAGAACATTCAGCCAAGATCAAATTGAATCAAATTAACAGGTAATTGCACGAGCCTAATTAGCACAATGAGGTGTAATTATATCACTTGCAGTACTTCAATGTAAGGATGGGGTACGCGGAGGAAAACTAAAACTGTAGTATACAAACGCATCGACGGAGAGTATCCCAGTTAATACTCTGAGCCAGAAGAAATCAATACAGAGGAGGTGGTAGGTCAGGTGAGCCGATAAAGGCCACTGACACAGTCCCTGGGAAGAAACCCTTTAAAAGATTGGGAAAATGAAGTCAGGGGAAACATGCACAAGCAGTTCTTGCCAAATGTGTATTGTTTTTGACAAAAGAGGACATGCGGTGTCTGGGTTTTGAGTAACGTGTGACCCACTTTATTCAAACAGGAGCCTGTGGAGAAAAAGGGAAGAGAACTGTGCGGGGTGGAAAAAAAAACAATCCGTCTGCCTCTTCAGTCAGTGGTAGTCTCAGAATCATATAGTTAGGCACCAAAGGGTGGTACATAACAAGGACATGCACACGTCCACACGAACAAACCAGCAATCGTCTACAACCAGCAGCAGTAATGAAGGCAGCTTGGAGGATTACAGGGATTACTGTTTTAAAAAGTGGCACCCATGGGGTTGGCCTGCTGGAAGTTAGGGAATTCTTACAGGACTCTGCCGGATTTGTCCAGAATGAATGACTTCCATGGAGGCTGGTGCTGGCATCCTGGTTCTATTTTCAACTGCCATTTGCTAAGTGAAGCAAAACCAGTTTGCTGTCACCTCCACTGTTTTTCTCATTCCCATCAGGAATCTGTGATACACTTACAAAATACTTTCACCCAACAGTCACTGGCTCACATCCCGCTTCATCGCAGCTGTTTCTTATCTGACATGCCTTTTACGAGGATGCTACATCCACCTGTCTTTGAACACTTTTGCATGCATGTGCTGAAATCCAATTTTTCCTTCTGTCGCCAGTCTGTCAGCAACATCACTTTCTGTTACCACCTGTCTGTCTCCCTGATGCATGGAGAATATCTCACCCATCAATTCACTAGTTTCATTTTGAGCTTCTTCCAAAGTGAGCTATGAAATAAACTTCCCAAAACTGTGTAATTTCTATCCTTTCTGGACAGAAAGACCAAAGACAGAGCTTCAAATGTTACCCTCCAAACCAGTGGGTGGCAGCAAATGGCCAGGAAGTTGAACTACCCAGACCCAAGAGAATGCTAACTTTAGTTTGCTGGAGGTTCAAATGATATTTTGATGTTAAGCCCAGATAGCGTGTATGAATACTTAGACAAACACCATCTGATAAGATTAGGTTGATAAGGGCCACACATCGACATGCAAAGATGCAGGGGAACAAAGGCTGACGCAGATGTATTGTGCAGGTTAAAATTAATTGCGGTGGACATTGGGTCTGACCCTAGCTGAGATGAAAGTAATCTAAACACAAGAGGAGAAAAAAAAAATCAGCCCCGATTTCTCTGATCCATTCTCCCATTGACAGAAACAGAGGGGAAGGGGGGAGAGGGGGTGCGGTATGCTGCTGCTGCTGTGGAGGGATCAGGACAAGATGATTTAAAATTCTCTCTCATCAATGTTGAAGAGGGATGGAGGGCGGGGGGATCAGCCATCTCCTCAGAACATCTCGAGCAGTAAAATGCAGATTGCAGCAGGTTACGTCTGAGTTCTTCTTACCGCACTGTAAAGGAAGGCATAAGAAAAAATCTTCAACTCAAAATGATGCATCTTTTTAGTCACTCCCTAGGACACCCACAACGAGATGAGTACTTAATGAGTACTTTCACTGTTTAAATGTCATATTGCATGCACTTCCAACAAGCTACTTGCATAATCTGGAAGGGGAAGACTTGAGTGTGTGTGTGTGTGTGTGAGTTCTCCACGGGCAGTTAGTGGCATGTTTAAACATCAGGGCACTCGAGCCAAGGACGACACTTAACCGCGCTGTCTTGGATCACGTGAGGCAAATTCAGCTGGCAACTGTGAACGTTTCATTTAATCTGCAGCTCAGATACTCAGTCAAACCTTTTTTTTTGTTTTAACTTGAACTGCCCTTTTTACCTTTGCATATATAGGTTACCAGGGAATGCTGAAGTCTATAACATTAAAAACGACCCCATGGGTGACATTACTTTCAATATATTAATCAGTATGATAATATATCCTTTCCAACCGTGCCAAGGGCCAGAACCCCAAGGGCATTTACATTGTTGTATTATTTTTAATTCACACTGATGAATGAAAAGCAAAGCAGCAGACAATAAGCCACATCTATTCATTATTAGTGCGCTCCAGTCTGAAATTTAAACCATACCTTACTATTGCGCAGACAAGATCGTCCGTTTTGAGCCGACACCACTGACTGTAATTAGAGAATTTGTTGTGCATAGCTTATTGGAATCGGTGCACTCTGATTGCTATCTGGAGCCCCGTGGCACCAGAATCACATCCCATTGTATTCTTAGTTATGTGGAGCAGTAAGCGGCTTGTGAGCACTAATAGCAGGGTGCAAGTCGGACCATGAGCCTCCATTTGTAATGCAACCATATGAAGGAGTGATTAAAAGCTGCCCCGGTATAACGCCCTGCTAAAATGGACTAACTTACTTAGAATGAATTAAACAGTCAATATGAAATTTGTTGTCTGTACTTTTGTACAAGATGCAGTTTGTCTCCATTTCAGTTTAGTTAAAAAAAAAAAAGAAACATCATTATGCATTTGGTCATTAAAGAGCCTAAACCTAATTTATAATTAGAGTGCGATTACAAAGTGTGACATTTGAATTTGTAATGTTTCTATGTCGCACAGTCTCTTTTGCAGCGAGGAAAATGAATGCACTTCAGACAGATTCTGTTTTGGGATAAATAGAGACAACGCATATAAATGCCAGAGCATGTTTATATTACTGAGGTAATAGTTTGTATCTCTTTAGAATTATTCAGACCGTGTAATTATCCATTTAAAAGCTGTTCATTGCGCATTTCTGTGCCCTAAATACAAGCATTTGTGTGTATATATCTGATTTTCTGCATTCATTACAGTACCAGTTGTAGGTCAATAGGTATTAACTATCCATTGGTACATATATTTCCCTTTGTAACGGTTCAGAGGTCAGACCCAAGCCAAGTCCTGGTGGGGGGATATGACTTTATACCACAGTGGCACTTACTCCATTGTTTGTCAAGCCCTGTTTGACTCTCGATTTTTTTCTCGGTTCCATCAATTAGGTGCCTTCACTTAAAGCTGTGTGGAAATGAAACGGCGCTGCCTAGGCTCAAGTCCACTGTAATTTGTGCTCACTGCCAACTCTCACGAGTTCACTGTTGACCCAGTCGGTCTCTAATATGCTGTGATTATGACCTGGTGCTATATCAGTGAATGAATCGACAGTGCTGACTGCCAACAGTGGCCCCAACACACCTGGGACTGTGTCGAGCTGGTTCATGTTCATTCATTATAGTGTGAGAGACTGAAGATGCTGATTAAACCCTCGCTGACACCCTCGCTGAATGAAAACATGAATACTTCTCACCTGCTTTGTATTTGGTTGCCACTCAGGGCCAAAGGTAGAAACCACAGCAAAAACTCTCTGCAAGTGTATTTATAAATTATTATAACGTAATACGGTGTGTGTGCTGATAAACAGATAAGAATGACAAGAAGAGACACTTCGATAAACCTCACTGGGTAATGAAGGTCATACAGTGTCAACTCATGAGGTGCCAGGGGACATTTTTCAGACATGATGGTTTCCATGATGGAATGATATAATTCCAGCGGCGTCGTTCATGCCCACTTTGAGTTATCTGCCATCATTAGACGTGAAGACTCAGATGACCTTTTTATTGGGGATGTAAATACTGAGCTCTGGCAGGGATGTGGCTCACCAGTGAGTATAAAAGAGCGTGAGATACTATCTGTCCTAACGTCTCATTAAAACTTCCATTTTAACTCATCGGTGCATATTTAAATGTTCTTATTCAAAGCTGGTCCATATGGTGAAATAGCCTCATAAGTGTGTGTCAATACCTCTTTCAAAAGAGTGCTGACCATTCTGCCCCATAAATATTTAAAATACTTATTGTATCATGTCGTTTTACTTTTAAACTCTCAGAAGGAAGGTGAAGTGAGAAGACACAGCTAGTAGAACACTAAAATCAAAGGGCATCTCCTTCAGATGACCTGATGGGAAGCTCACAGTGGACTGAATTAATTGGAAAAGCACAAATTTTTGTCGTTGTGTTAAAGTAGTTTATTTTCTGAGGTCATCCGGCACAGAAATGTCAACGCATACGCTACAAACGGCTGTTATATACCAAAAATCTATATTTTAGCGAGTATCTTCTCCATTGCCAGTGGTTGAATGGAAGTCACTGGAAATTAAACAATGGAAATTATACATTTATATGGTTTCTAGTGGTGACATTTTATCATTCAATTTTCATTTCCCATTACAGGTAAAAAAACAAATCCAAATGTAAATGGTATGAAAGAAATAATATCCTCAGATTTTAGAGATTGACAGACCCTGCTCAACACACACACACACCGATTTCACTGAAACATTGACCACAGCACCAAATAACACCAAATTAGTACAATGAAACGAGAGGCCGATTTACAGCTCGTAGCACAGCAGCCTCTTCTCAGCTCATCAGATGTTAATTTTGCTTTTGCCACTTGGGATTCAGCATTTTAGTTTCAGCACATCAGGCAGTAGCAGCAGTGAATGGAATCCACTTCTCCACTTTTCATGTGGAGGAGGCTTTCATGGAAAATACATTCTCAAAAATACATTTATCTCCAATCCCCCCCCCCCCCCCCACACACACACACACACACACTCCTCACACACACTCTATAAAGTAGACGCTCTCAGCTATGGAAATGTCTGTCAGCTGTATCCATCTTTGTTTGCTTTAGTACGCAGTGTCCCTCACCTTATACTGCAATTAGTTTACCTTCTTATTTCTTTTGAGACGGTTTCGTTGAGCGGGCTTACAGTGGGAACCTGGAACATGGTTCCCACAAATACACGTCCATACAAAGTAATTCACACGATATTTCTTCACAGCTTTACATCAGGTTGTTCTCCCAGGCTTGTAGTAAAGAAACGGCCCCATGCCCCACCTCTCTTCCTCCCCGTCGTTAACTGTCGCTAGCGTCTGCGCCGATGACACATGAGCGGTTCATAGAGAAATGTTCTTTATCTAAAGGACATGTCTATTCACAGGATAAGGGATAAGGGTCCTTCATTGCTTGAAACAACATCAAAGTTGGTCCACTTTATCCTCGGAGAAGCGGTCTGATCCCCTCGGATCAGACAATGGAGCAGCACAGCATGATGAAAAGCCTCGCTGCTTGTTGTGAGGATCTTTTTTTTTTTTTTTTTTTTCAACAATGTGTCTGTTCAAAACCTCAAATATGGCCTGCATTACAGCAGACGGACTTTGAATATAACTTTCCCTCTGGAGTGTGTCATTCATTGTCTAATGCTCTGATCCACTTCTGGGATCAGTGCTTTCATCTCTCTAATTCAGCCCAATATGCTGAAGCACAATTACGCAAAAACTGATTTCAAACATAGCGGTGACAACTGGTTACTGAATCGTAAAATGATTTAATTGCCTTTCAAAAAAATACATACGGTGGACCTTATATAAGTGACATTAATTAAACTGCAGTCAAAACCCTTTCAACATACTTATAATTAGACTCTACTTCTGCAGATGTTCGGTTTAAGCTCGTTTTTTTTTTTATGTAAGCATATGTAAGCAGTGCATAGGTGCCAGAATCATGGGACCACAAACATCCTTTACCAAGTTGTCATCTAATTTGATCCCGTACAACCATGTAACTGGACAAAAGCTGTATTTAAATAATACGTGCGTGTTGTTTAAGTCCGGCCAGTCTCTCTCACAGTATCAATTCACATCCACGTTGGCTTTGGATAGATTGGACTCTGGTTTCTATACTGGACGGCTGGTATGGTTTGATTCACTTACTTTTGTTGGATGGGACAAGTTCAAATGTGTATTTTGTGTTAAATTGTTTCATCACAGACCAGATCCTCCCTCGTTTACGTTTAGTTTTGCTCTGCACAGGAAGTATCCATTTGTATTGTCACTTGAACCCTTTAGATGTGAAATATCGTTTGAACACATGCAGGCGATTATTCGTCTCTTTTCACAGCGTACACCATTAGTGCTTCCACGCGGTGCCTGGTGGTCCCATATAATAATCTGTCAAAGACCCAATATTTGATGTTACGCTCTGACTATCACCAAGAGGCCTAAGTAATTGGCCATGCTGTTTATCTCCTAAATGGCAGAGCCTCCAGACGTGTGCATCTAGGGTACAGACACAGCCACCAAAAACAAACAGGAGCTACTCTGGGAGTTTTCCTGCATGTTACTTTGAAAGCATTAAATTCTTCCCTTTTTCGGTTTGCAGTCTCATTTGTGGGTTGGTCATGTACTCATTAAGGCAGGATTCCAGTACAACTCACACAGACCTCACGGAAACCTACATCGATCCTCATCATGAGCCGTGTGCAGATTTAGTTTTTGGTTGCTTGTGTGCGCAAATGTCAGGCATTAAGAGGAACCCCCCGGTTCCAGATTATTCAAATAAATGTGTCCTCTTGGAATTGCACTCTTAGTGAATGTAGAGTCCATTAACCAGCTCCCTTTTCCATCCGTCAGAGTTGCGTTCGGGTCAAATAAAAGCACTGGGTCGGCACTAAAACGTATTTGAAATGGTTGGAATTAGTGTGATTCATGGTTTGGACGTCTGTGCTGGTGCCTAGTTGATTTCCTTCAGCCTCTCCTAAACCTGATTGAGTGATACACAAAGTGTAGATGGCACTTTGTGTATCACACAGGACCATATTTACTTCTACCAGCACTTTGGAGCAATATATGGTAGCATTAGTACGCTCGATGCCTTCTTTGGACAAACAAACGGTAATAAACTAAGACAACTTACACACACATGAGAGTGTGCATCTCATCAAAGAACATTGGCTGCATCCACTGAATCTAATTTACATTTGTTCAATAAAGCAATACCTTTCAGAATCTCATGACACGTGATGACACTCCTCCATAAACTGTTCCCTTCTATTTACCCCCGGAAATAATTTTTCCCATACGTCAATACATGACAAGCAATGATCATTTTTAATGATTGTGAACGTCCATAACTACGAAATGAATCGAAGGCTGTAGTGTTTTTCATTAAATAAATTGCTTTTCCAATACCGTTAATGATCTTTCACCGCTCAAAATTGATTTGTACAGGCAAGAGGTCAAGAGCATTATCTGCATAAAAAAAAGGGACAGGAGCGCCAAACACAGTTGGACACACGATAAATGTGAGGTGATTTGCACATGGTAACAAATGTCCGTATGCATTTCCTGAGCACGTGTGCAGACATGTGCTCATATATTTCACCCCCAAAATAAACCAAGCTCCTTTATTGACCTTTGCTTTGCATTTGATGTCAGCCATGTGGAAAGGCTTTACCGTATCTTTAGGTCACGCATCAACAGCTCAGCCTTAAAGGGTGAATTGTCAGGAGTGTTACAAATCTGATGTCGGCTTGGAGGTTTACTTTTTGTCTTGTATGTGCTGCTGTCCTTTTACACAGCGGATGAGTTCAGTGCGTCAAGTCTGGTTTCTGTGTATTTAAGCAGTGTTTTACTTAACCAAACAACGCCAACAACTAAATACTCTTCAAAAGGCCTTTTTCACCGTGTTTTTATCACATCCCCACAGTCTTTGCTTTGAAACCAGAGGAAATGGCAGTCTGCTTAAATAATGTAATTCTTCAGAGCAGCGCAGACAATCCATTCCTTCCTTTTTCGTCGGCTGGCCGCGTAAACACCAAACAAATCGGATGATAACCCTGGCCGTAAACAAGGACTGAAGATCTCAGCAAACGTCAATAACCTTGGGGATGTATAAAGTTGCTTTCAGTGTGACGACGCTGGACAGTATCCTCATCCTAATTCCCTGTTTCCCCGCTGGTGATTGGCCTGAGCATCATGATTGAATTTCAATGAGAGCTTTTCTTTTCTGCGATATGAAGTCTATTGTGCATTGATTCAGACTTTGATTCATTCAGTCTGATCTCTGCAAACTCTAATTACGGACGTGAAGCCCTGGATGAGATAACATCCAGCATGAGGTCTGTTGGAATACACAAGTGTGCATTTGCATATTGCACGTTGTGACACACAGCCTTTCCTGAGCAAATTGAAACCGCCAGTGCATTTCACAATGCTGAAAGGAAGTGAATCCTGACACCCTGTCACTGGAAATCGCAATAGATGAGCTACTGGCTTTTGAAGTAGCTGCTAAACATTAGTTATATTCACTGAAACTACAAAAAGGTTTTAAAATATTTGCTGCTGCTCACATTATTGGCTTCTCCTCAATACCGGAGTACAACCCAATTTATTGTGACAGGGGAAATCTATTTTCAAAGGGAAGATGGGAGCCTAGAACGTGTTCAACTTTTACTGAACAGCATTTTTTGGGCAAAATAGAAAGCATTTACTGCGTCTTTCTGATACTAAATCTATTATTTAGCACCATTTTTTTCGTGCTTGTTACAGATGTGCTTGGATACCCACACGCACACTGGCCCAGTGTTCGTGTGCATTCAGAACAGGCCTGATGAATTCTTAGGATGGAGGCTGTGGAGAAATGAGATGAGGTTCTTATGACATGACAGAGGGCCAGAGTCCGTGACAGCTGACGAATGACTGTCACTTGAGATTTATGTCCCACCCTCCTTGATGAATGCACAGTATCTCGGAGCAGTGAGAGCTATATTCCTTTGCTACAGGAGCAGGTACACAGGTCATTAAAAAAAAAAGGCACCAATTGCGTTTGAGGTGCAGAGCAAACCAGCAAGCTGCTGGCATCGGTCTGCACAAGGCATCAGACACACTAATACAAATTAATGTCAGTAACTGTGTGTGTGTGTGTACACTGGGTGCCTTCACCAGTTCCCGTGGTTCTTTTTGAACCTGGTAAATGCTAAGATAGCAGGCAGTTTTACAGTGAGCTGGTCTTCAGAAAACCCTATTAGCTGTGATTTGTGCACACCCACATTCCCAAAGAGGGCATAAGGACATTAGGGAAGTCTGCCGCAGACGGTTAGTGAGTTTTTGCCAGACGGAAGAACCATTATTGTGTAGAGTGTTCAGTCTTTATCAGCAGCTAATTGAGGAAATTGTCACCGTTTAGAAGAGAAGGGGAAAAATAACTTATTTGCACCTCGGTCCATTTTACCGAAGACAAGAATATTTCTAATTACCTGCTGTTCCCAGTGAGCAAAGATGGTCTCGAGTGTTTTCTTTTCCATATTTCCGCAGAAAACGTTCAGCCCAGTGCTGTGTGTGCGGTTGCTGTCACTCAGCAAGTAGTGTTCATTATGACACAGCTGATGACACTCGACCTGCATTCAGCTGTGACTCGACATTGAGCAAAGACACTGCAGAGCTGCAGGAGATTTAATCACATCCGTTGTCAATCACCTCAAGACATGTTTGCTTTATGCATTTCTGAAGCTGCCAGGTTTGCTGATGAGATGCACTTAGGACGCGCTGATGTGCATGTGGCCAGAAGGTGCGTAGGCTGAGCCTCCGCAGCCATGTTGTGCTTAATTTGGCAAGTAGACATCGCAGATTAGCTTGGGTCAAGGGCGAAACCTTTGCTGTAGCAGCTCCGTGTAAAGGCCACGCACACTTTGCATGTGCACATTCGTCCGTGTGCACAAACCCGATGAGCATGCGATCCTGTGACTCAACCATTCCTGTGACTTCTGTCACTTTGCTGTGGTGAAGTGTCGCTGCAGGAAACACGAAAGGAGAATCACTAGCTGTCTTGCACAGAGTGTCACACACAGCGACGCTCACACTAAGTTAAGTGAAAGATGACACATGATAAAAACCCTCACGGTGGTGCACTGAGAACAACCAGCTACAGCTTGTATTGTCCTGTTGCTTACTCGTAGGATCAGCGCACTGGAGGGGGTGAGAGCATACAGATGGATGTGTATCAGCTTCAGGAAAAAATGTGCCAGTCAGTGACCTCTGTGGCTGACGTTGATCTCGCTTCTGAGGAGAATTAAATCCAGCAGAGTCGATGGATCTTTATGTTGCTTTCAGGGGAAGAAAAATCCACAGACAACTCGGTTTTGATAGCAGGATATATGGAGACATAGTATCTGGTTCTTTTGGGGCCTTTTGGTTTAAATCTGGAGTGTGTGAGATAGCAATCACTTGAATTTCCAGTGATGCAGCACATGCAGCCCGTGTGATTGTGACGTATGCATGTTCTGTGGAGGCTTTTCTGGTCTGGAACTTCCCTGTGAGGTCACATTATTTGAATCTTGTGAAAACGTTTTGACAAAAACGGAACTTTGTGACTGACAGGATGCAAATGACCCATGATCTCGTCAGGACCATGGCCCTCTCAGCTCTGCACTTCTGGCTACTGAAGGCAGCTGTGGGGTTTAGAATGTATTGCAACTGACAAACGTCCTATGTTAATCACTATTTCCCCTCATACTGTTTGTGTGTGTCTGTGTGTGTGGTAAACAACTATTCATACAAATTGTCTACTCTTAGACAAGACTCTTAGACTCTAAGTCCAACTTTGGGAAGTATTTTTATTGGCTTATGCTATAAAGACACACCGTTGTCTGCAACGTCCACAATGACAGTCTCACCACAAAGTCCGGTGTTAATTTTACACAAACGTCATGGGTTTGACAGCATGACTGAGTTAAACAGGTCAGAGGTCGTCTTCAACATGACCTCTACCCTCCTTTCACCCACAGACTAGTTCCAAAGTGCCCCACGGCTGCTGACAGTTTCATCTTGTTTCTGGCTCTGTGTGTGTGTGTGTGTGTGTGTGTGTCTACTGAAGTTAACACTGTTTGTCTCTGAAAGTACCTCTGGTCCCATGAGTAACCAACTTGATGGCGCACACAAGTATTTTCAAGGCATGAGTAATAAGGGTTGGAAGCATCCGGGCTGACCTTGTATCTAAAACTGAACGTCCCTCTTCACATATGATTTGTGTCCAAAAGCCACACTTGTCCTCCCCTACACCCAACTCCTCTCCAGGCTCCACAGAGGAGACTCAGCGTTTGATTTGAACGTCCTCTTGAAGTTAGCGATTTTTCTCCACTCGGACATGTTGCACAACACTCGCTTGCCTGTGTTTGTTCCCGGAGCATCTGCACGAGTTGTATTCCTGCTGTGAGTGTGATATTGAATGTCCAATTGCTGTTGCACGTTAGGGTGTCTTAAAATCATAACTTGTGAGATCTACTTCCCTGCTCTCAGCCAGAGCTCAGAACAGCCTGAAAAGGGTTGAAAGCTCATCAGCCTGTGCCAGACCCCCACAGCATGTAATCACTCTCAAATATCTGAAATGAAATAGCAAGACATCGATCAAATCTTGTATTGAATAAATCAGAAATAACTGCATTTAAAAAAAAAAAGCAACAATGCAGACATACCGCACTTTTCAAGTGCATGTTACATTTTTCTCCTCCATGCCTCAAATTTCTGTTCATGTCATATTCCTACTTAAGCATCTTCTCGGTGTTTCTGCTCGTGCAGACTCAACACTAAAACCTATTTCAGTACAAATGAAACCTAAAGCAGCAGCTTCAGTCGGGTGTTGACCGCAGGACGATTTCCAGCTGTGAGATGTCACACGGAGGCCGGTGAGTCTGTCGACTGCCATCAAAGCAGTAGCTGACTAACACATTAAAGTAACACTGTGTGCAAGAGTGGACTGTTGGTAGCCTTTCCTGATCCTGTTCCTGGTAGACAATCATTTGACATTAAGTCGTTGCTATATCATAACATTATTGTAGTATATTATGAATATCAGTCAAAGCTATAGCATTCATTTTCTAAAGTTTACATAGCATGAACCATTGTTATTAATCTATTTTTAGCTGCGTAGCATGTCTGTCTCTGGCTGAGTCGAGGTTGACGTTTGTCTTGACTTTAACCCCTTTAATGTCCTCTGTTAATGACTTTCATGTCAGAGCTGAACCAGCCTTTTTTCGCACCTGTGCAGCTGTAATAGCCTCCTCATCCGTGTCACACACGTGTGTGTGTGTGTTGAGACTGTCATAGTGTCTGTGGATGTTTGTGAGGATGATGTATCTCATCGCAGCTGAACATGGAGATAAGAGTCAGAGGACACGTTTCTGTGTACCTGGTGAAGACCGCCGTGCTGTAGGCTGACCGTGTGCCACCCAGACAGTGTTTTCTTGGTGTTTTCCTTGTGTGATTTAGTTTAGTTTTTTTTAGCCCTTGTGGTCAATTTCAGTTGAGTTTGTCTTTGTTAGCCGTCCTCTGTTTTGAGAGGATTGTTTAATCCTGGGTGGACACTTGGCTCTCCAAAGGGGGCTGGCAACTCAGGGCCCCGGCCACTGATGTGCTGCCTGTAAGTCGCCTCGAGCCCGGCACGGCCTCGGAGGATCAGTAGGTGAGTTGTGGTATCGGCAGGTGTTGAGAGAGTCTGTTTTGCTGTGTACTTTGTTTGGTAGTGTCACATGGTCACCATGGTGTTTGTGTTGGATAATTTTGTGGCTAAGCAGCCTTAAAGAGTGCAGGGAGACTGATTTATTGGCTGTTGCTCCCTCCCTCCGAAAAGCATAATTAAATACCAAATTTATTACTTATGCATGCCACACCCTGGTTTTCCATTTGTCCCAGTTTTAAACCACACTATTGTTCGTCCTGACAATCCCCATCCTCAAGTGTTTGTCAGTGCCATTTTACATTCTTTACATAATCACAACAACTCTATACAGCTTTCCTTCACAAACAACGTGATTTGACGTGATCCACACACACACACAGATTTCAATAACTGCAACAGTTACTGATGGAGGTTCGCGCTCTCTGAGTTCAAATTCTTTTCAACCCTTACATGAAGTTAACTTGAAAAATGCAGCTTCCACATTAATTAGCATCTCTAGCATAACTGTCAAGACATTTAGGACTTTTTCAGTGTCAGAGGCTGTTTTACCTACAAGGAGAGTCTTTAGTTTTTTTCACACAGTCCAACAAGGAACAATTGGAACAATGATGCAATAATATTTAATATAGTATTATAGTTTCGTGTCATCATTTTTCATCTGGAGGCGCCTGCACAGGATCTGAGCAGCTCCTTCTCCATTGAAAAAAGTAAAACTGTCTGACACCAAGGGCACCAATCTCCAATACTGAATGTCCAGACTGTCAGACAGGACAGGGTTACAAAAAAAAAGACAGAAGGATCCAGCACAGACCTCCAAGCAGACTCACTTATTTATCGTGTCTAATAAATTCCTTGATGATCAAAACATGCCTTTGTCACTGATAGTCAAAACAAATTTGTTACACAAATCATTCACTCTGATCTGTTTTTTTCTTTTCAATAGTAAAACAAAATCAACACTCCGCCCCTGGGTGGGCTCCAACCCCCGACCTTTGTGTTAACAGACAGACCCACTAACCACTGGTCCACAGAGACAGTCCACTGCTGCTATTGTGCAGTTCTAGACCCAGATGCTGAAAATCTGACAATGAGGAAGAATCCTTCAACAGATTCCTAGATCCAGATGGTTCCGGAACACCACCAACATCTGTTCATTAAAATCGGTTAAAATCGTTTTTTGTTGTGTTTTTTTTCTAACCGGCAACAATGCGTGATTATTTTTTTTTCCCTGTGCTTTTTCTTGCCACTGCTTGAAAAATGGCCAGCCCGTGTTCTGTCAAGCTACATTAAATTGGTTGTAATAAAGTCGCTGCGACGTATGTTTTAATATTGATTTAAGAGTGGCTATGATGGATGACCACTGCAGACGCTTGCATTGGACTGATGCACATTTTTTTTTAATTCCAAAAACATAAAAAGCAAATCATTGGATTTTCTGGTGGCGCAGCACAATGTCGGCCATGAAGCCGCCCATCGACAACTCAAAGAAACCGGATGGTGTTAATTTTTAAGAAAGCACACGGTGTATTTATCCTCTGCTGGGACGTTTTACAGCCCGTGCTAGAATTAATATGCTTCATTCCTATTAGCTCTCGGTGCTCTTGTCAAGCCTAATTTCTTCTCCTGCAGTGGACGTGTGCGTACCAGAGTGACACAGCAACCTCTGCCAGCCAGAGAGAAACTCATAATGGAGATGTGATAGGAGTGTGTCCACAAGGGTAAACAGGTGGGAAGAAGTGTCTGACTACAGTGTTATCTTTCTTAATTACTTGTGCTAATGAGGTTAGTTTTTGCTGTCTGTCTGCTGGCAGTAGGACACAATATCTAAGCAGGCATCTATCCAGCAGATTTCTTGGCTGCATTTATTTTTACATGAAATTTCTTGCACAATAAGCAGGACATAGTCACACTATTTACTTGGTTGCAAGATTGAAGATGTAAACAGAGGAGAAATTAAAGATCTGAGCGGGATCTAAATAGTTTATTATTCACCAACATTCCTACAAATGTCTCTTTGGTGCGTTGTTATTAGCAGATTATCAGAAGATATTTACTGCTTGATCAGTTTCACATATGGAAGGCTTCATGTTGTGACAGGGATGTTGGATCAAAAGGCAATGATTAAATAGTGTTTGTGTAGCTGAGTGTTGAGACACCTTTCAAGATGAAAAAGAAAAGTTTGATCAAAGCCCAGAGCTTTTCTAAGACTGGAAGTCTGAGGTGCACGCTTTACTTCATGTGCACAAATCCTCAAGGATAGATGACAATACCTATTGCGATAAGCTGAAAACTACAAGTACCAAAGAGAAAATAAGTGGGTCAATGAACAGTTTGTAAAAGTATGTATTGTAAAAGTAAGTTTATTGATTTTTCCGAACATTTTGTGGAGCATTGTCTGTTTGTCAAAAGGTCAACTGGAGGAAAATGCCGGGGATTATGGATTTGAACCAAAAGGAGCTGAACACACGTGAAGTCAAGTCACATTGTGTGTATGTTGAAACGTGTCTTCATGTTAAGTTTGTGGCCGTTTCAGAATATGACATTGTGAAGTGCACAGACTGTCTGTGGTCATCACAGAGTGGGATCAGAGTTTGTCCAAAGCCCAGTGCCCTCTCCATGAAAAACAAACGACAGCACGTTGACAGTTAAGGCTCCAGTGACCGTTACTTGACCCTCTTGGAAAGTTCTGTGATGATATGCTTCCCTCCTCCTGTCAAAACTGCAAAGTGTGGAAACACTTTGCCATCAGACACACAGATGTAGAGATTAAGATTAGATTGGAATGTTATTTCCAGCCGGTGAAAGTGGATGTGGAAGGTGTCGGTTACATTTAACTGGACCGAACCGTTTGTCTCCAAGGCAATAGTCCAATCACAGCTCGAAACTAAAACGATCCCTCTGAGAATGTAGAGTATATAGGCTTTGGTCCAAACCTAAGATGGATGAAAACCCATGATGTGAATGCAGTGAATGGGTTAACATGATGCAAGCAGCCAGCAGAGGCTGTGATGTATAGTATGAGGAAAACATTGGAGTCATTTTCAGATGCTACAACTTGAGAATAGCGTGGGTTGGTGTGAAGCTGCCTGTTTGTGAGGGCACCGACCCATCTGGTGGAATTGGATCCTGTTTGGTAAAGCGCACACACACGTATATACAGTATATACATTTGGCAGTGGTGGAAGTGTGCTGGTTCAGTGCTGGACATAATTTAGAGATAAGAGGCCTTCTGCAAATTTAACATCACTTACTGTCCACTCTGCTCAAGATCAGTTTGAGAAACCCATGTGCATCGCTGTACCCATGTATCCCTCCACATGCATCGATGTGGCAGGACAAATGTCACTAAATGCCAGGGCAGGCCTCCTATTCCAAAAGTTAAATGTCACTTCATCTGCGCTGTCATTTTCCACTCAGGCTGACCACTTGTTCTCTGGGTCGACTCTGTTTAACCTCCGGGATGTTCAGGAGGAGATTGTCCTTTTTGGCTTCTGCTGGCTTTAAGATATCAACACAACCACGTATCTTTTTGATCACCAGTGGTCACAACACGGCGACGGATGAGTTTTCATCTTGCCACCAAGGATGTGCAGTTTCATGTTACATGCCGGCCCATAAATATTTACATTCTTACTTTATTCCTTTTGGTGGAATTTTGCAACCATGGACACATTGCGATAAAATGAAAAACCCATTAGCAGACGACGTGTCAACTGGCAAAAAGGACGGGAGCCGCTAAAGCATTAGCACAGTTCACCCTGTCCAACCTTTGACTGTTGAAGTGAGGTCCTCTGGGCATGTGAAGGAGCCGAGACGTTTTGAATTAATTACAGCTATGAAATGAAGCAGATGAAGAGGACCTCAACTGGGGATTGTGTCAGAATAACAATGTGCTCAGTAATTAGCTGCAATTGCGTCTTTTGGAAGTTCCTTCATGAGGTTTCTTTTTCAAAGCCACATGCACGGGTGTGTGGAGAAGGAGAAGAATACACCAAACACATCACTCCCATCAAGGTGCATCGCAGGCCCTGTTAGTTGGCTACGAAGTGAACAGGAGCATCCTGCTCCGTGGGATTCAGCCTGACAAGTCTGCAGATGGAGTGAATCTTTTCGAGTATTTCCTCGGCAAAGCTCTCTTTTCACCTCGGTTCCCTGGTCCCATGGTGACACTCAGCATCTGTAGCCACAGTGACACAATCTGCGAGTAATCCATAACCATGAAACTGATGACATCTCATCAGAACTGTGGGAGGGTTTACATCCCCTCTGTCGCAGGAGCAATATCACTGTCCACTGGCCAAGCATCTCCAGCACCTGGAAATTAGAACAACCGAGGAGCAAATGTCCTTTTCCCTGAGACAAAGCCAAAGTCACATACTACACTGGGTCGGACACCGTACATCTATCACTTCCTTCTAGGATACATCAGACCAATTTGCCGTTTTTATTAGAAATCTGGGACCTGAGCAGGTCAGTGAGTTTCACCACCAGTATGATGAAAAGTCTTCTGTGTCCACAGATTCTGACTTTATCAGTTTAAATCAAAGCCAGGCTGAAAGAAAGGTGTCTTCCATTAATACTGAATCCTCGCCGAGTCTTAGTGTGACACGTTTTTAACAAACATCAAAATGAACATTTGGAAAAACCTCTTTGTCCCAGCCCCGGGTGGATGATACTTATGCACACGGCACCTTTTCATGTCTGAATGGGACTCAGCCGACTGGCCGTTAACAGAGCAGCGGTCAGGTCATTATGAGACTGCTCAAAGCACATGCTCTGTCTGCCACGTGAGAGCAGTTGTCATGGTTTGGGGACAGAAGGAGAAAGGAAAGTATATTTACACTATGACGCATGACTCCATATTCACATTAAAGCAAATAATTCAGTGAAATTCCCATATATCTACATAATATGAAGACAAATGCTGTTTCTTCAGCTTTCAAGTGCTGATGAGACGACATACAGACGGCAGAGGAGATAGATTGACGATGCATTTGACTTTTTTTTTTTTTTTAGTTCTTAAACTTTTGTACATTTTCTGCAATGATGTTTCAAATCTCCATGGCAGCAGCGGTTCGATGCTTTATCTTCCTCCAAAGCTATTTGAATGATGAATAGCTCAGACTCACCATCACTTTAACGTCTGATGCAGCTGCACTGTCACGTCTATGAAATAACACCGTTATTAGCTGCTAATGGAGCGGTCGACAAAAGACTGATTTTGAGTGCCGACGATTTATTCTCCAGGAGTCAGATACAATGAGGATGTGTGTACAGTATTAATAATGGTGGCATGTAATCACAGTTTAGGTCACTGGAGGAGTCTTGAGTCCTAAAAAAAAAAAAAAAAAACCCTCACATTCTCTCGTAAATTAGCATAAAGAGATGGTTTGAAATGACAGGGAGAGGATTTGTCAAGAGGATGCTGGGCTAAGAAGTTACTTCAACTTCAAATATGACCATGAAAACACAGATTTATCAGGATTTAAAACGTAGCAGCAGATCGAGCTGCACTGTGAGATGGTCGTATGTATCGTTGATAGAGAAGCAGGGGGTCGCCACACAGTACACATGCAGCTCAGTTTCATCGTGGGGAAACTGTAAAAATGTGCCCAGGAGAAGGCGAGCATCAGCTGCTGGTTTGAGGTCTCCAGTGTGTCATAGATAGTTCTAGAGGGACAATCTGCCAACAGACGCTTAAGACAAATTGGACATTTCAAATCATTTTGATGCAACGCGTCAGTCAACCAAGGCAGGAGATGGACTCGTGCACAGCCTGAACAGGATGAGTGTACCGCACATTTTCACCACAGAAATCATGTCATGTGCAGGCATTTTTGTTTTTTCTTCATCTGTCTCGATTGAACTCCGGTCCTTTCAGAAGCTGAGCTCTCTGGATGGTCAACGTGATGCACACCATTAGCCTCGCCACTTATGGTACCGTATTATGGTCGATGCTCTGGAGGATGTGGACTGCTCCAGAATGCCGCAGCCTGAAAGATGCACTGATAAAAGATTTATCAACCGTACATATGTCCGGAACACATTGTTTGATGAACGTTTGACACTGCCGAGACTCAGGTTCTCCCTGAATAGACTGATAGAGTGTAAGTCGTAGTACAGCGAGTAGTTGAACTATTTGAATTACCTGAAGAGTTTGCTGGGAACGTGTGGGGAGGTCAGAATGGGATTGTTGGTTCTCGTGAACCAAAATTGCCCAGGAAGGTCAACTTTGCTGTAGAACTTACAAGTAAAGTGAAGTACAGGTTTTGTTTCTTTCAATTACTTCAAACGTATCAGTGAGTGTGTGTGTGTGTGTGTGTGTGTGTCCTGTTGAGTATGAACACTCACATGTCACTGGTCCCCCTCGACCTTTGTCGATCCTCTTATGGAGCCGTCATTGGACTTGGCACCACGCTCTCTCTCTCTCTCTCTCTCTCCAGTGGATCACGGTCACCTCTTCTTGCTTTTTATTTTTGAACGCAGACAGAAATGCACAGAACTATCCAGCGAACTGGGGGAACAAGTCTCCATAAATGATTTTTTTAAAGTTATTTTTGGCCTTCTGTCACAGAGAGCTGTGAGGAAAATTAACATGCTCATATCCATAATGGGCCCATAATGTCCTTGGGATTACTGATGCTTTTATTGTCATTCCTCATCATTTAGCACTTTGTAACCATTACTGCACGTCCCCCAGTCATCTGTACAGGCAGCTGTTTTTTAAATGTATATGTATAAAGACAAACAGAAGCACTCTTTGCCCAAATATGAACAGTGCCAGTGTTTCAATGAACTCTTTTTCATCATCCAAACAGATCGCCCTCTTCTGTTCTGCTTTATTTCAGTCTCGTACCCCATTTCCAAAAACAATTCAGAGCTTCTTCTAATCATGGTGCTCCTCTTGCGATCAATTTTTTGTTAATCCTTTCCTGCTGTGGGAGTCAACCTTTGTTCACTGTCTACGGTTGTAAATCCGGCTCTTAATCGATTCCTCGCTGTTACTTGAGCAATATATTTGCAAAACATTACAATTTCAGTCAAATCTATGTGACCTTGAAGTGGTCCAGGCATTTTTTCCATTCATTTTTTTCGGCCTGTGGCTTTCTTGTGAATGCAACAAGGAGCAAACAGCGAAGAAAGAAGTAACTGTTGATGGAAAATGCAAAGACTTTCAGAACAGTGGGTCTATTACTGTGCAGCAGTGCTCTGGTAAGGCCTTGAATTATGCAGGTGCTTATTAAATGACATGCGGAGTAGGTGTTTGTGTTGTGGCGGGGGAAAAAAGTGGCAAAGCCTTCAGTCTGGATTCTTCTCTAACCTGGGTCAATGACATGGATTTAAAGTAAACCACTCAGTGGGGACTGCAGCCATTATCGAAATGATGAAGGACCCCGGGTGATGGCGTGTCAGCGAAGGGGATTGTGCACTTTTTGCTTGCCGACTTCATTAAAAGGAGATTCACCCGGCTTAGCCTGGAAGATCACTGCAGCTAACTGGTGGGGAGGTGGGAGGGGGATGAAGAATCCGTCTGTGTGTGCGTGGGTGTGGAGGTGCCCAGAGACTTGCCTGTTCTCATGATCTTTGCCCTCACTTGGGTTGCAGCGTGGCCCCTCCAACAGTCGCCTCTCATCTCGCTGGTTTCGTCTCCTTGTTGATGAATGCGTGTGGCGTCAGCGTTCATCTCCACACACAGTTGCATCCTCTGATTTATATTTTTTTCATTTCTTTTTCTGTGTGCACCCTTTGTCTGATGGAAGCTTCCAGCACACACACGCCTGCGTCTGTCCCCTTGATGCGTTATCACTGCAGACAGATGCACTGTGTTTCAAATCACTCCAGATTACGGCACATCCGCCCACACCTTCAACTCCGGTATACATCCATACGTAGCAGACACATTTGTTGTTTACCGCTGCAGCCAGAGCGTTCTGACCTGCTTCACCTGCCTGCTTCTGGCCCCTTTTGCTCGCCCTCTGACAGCCTGATGCCCACATTTTGTCATCAGTACGAGGCCTGGAGAGTTCAGAGCTCAGCTGGCGTACTGTTGTGAATGTTTCCCAACCAGAGACCTTTCACTTCATGAGCAAAATAACTTGTACTTCCTGGTGTTTCTCTGTTTTATTTATATTTCCTCTGTGTTGGTTGGTTTGCCGACTGAAAGAAACTGAAGAACCACAAGCGCACTGATCATTACTGATCCAAACTCGTCTTTTAAGACGTCAGCAGACCCAAAACAAAAACGGAACAACCCCACATCAGGATGGAACAAGGGAAAAAATCATTCTGATCATTGAAGGGTTTTATCTGTCGTTCTTCCACATTTCTGACATGACATAAGTTGGTCGGTCACCACTTGCGGTCATCTGCAGCTATGGGGTGCGACTGCAGCACCACAGTGACATCGTATTCTCTCGCTCTCTCTCTCTCCACTATGCTCATTAGCATAGCCGACAGACAGTGTAACCTATCACAAGGAGGATCAGACAGGCACAGCGTCATTTGATATCAGGGCTCGAAACGTTAATTAAACCACATCAACTGTGAATATACATCAATACGCAGACAGCCCTTGCCTTCCTGCAGCTCTTATCTGCTGCTCTCACATGCAATCATATTTCAGCGCCGACAAGCAGGATTGCTAATTTCCTGACAAAGGAGTGTCAGCATGTCCATGTGGAAAACACCGTGTCACATCAGCCCGCACGGGAGTACACGAACACCCTCCGCTTTGGGAAGGCAACGATTGGTTAGATTTACTGCACGTAAACAGCACAACATACGTCAGTGGGGACGAGAAGGTGTGACTTGATGAACGATAAGAAATGTGGTGATGAATCCTATTCGCAGCGCTATTAACCTGAGTTGTGAAATCAGAGTGAAGCTCGTTCCTGTGAGTGTCAGGTGAGGCTGAAGTTACTTGAACTGACTTTTTTTCTCATTGAGAACATTATTTGCAGCTTTGTCATACAAAGTGTTTGTAGACTAATGAGATGATTCCATCAAATATTTGCTGAAACTGTATTTGTGTGTGTGAATACTGAACTGTTATTGTTGCTTCGAATCTGATCAAATGATCCTCGCATGTGTCAGGCTCTGAATTTGTTCCAGCTGCACGATAAATCATTTCACAAGTTGTGAACACTTGTGAACTCTGCACACATTCTTCCTGCAGGCTGGAACAAAACATCAGAATCCATATGTGCTCATAGAGAGAGGAGAAAACAAACCTACATTTAATTTCCATGTGCGCTTTCACTTCACACAAGCCCCGACACCTGTGGTCAGGGCTATTAAAGAAAGTTCCTGTTTGATTGTGTGGCTGTTATTTCACTGTTTTGTCTCCTGGTTTCCTTTTTTCACGTTGGTCCATGGAAATTGGTTTTATAAATGTTTTTAAAAGTCGAACAATCCACATCATGATTTTCTTACGGACATGTTCTGTTTGTGGAGAAATGCTTCTTGATTCCATGTGGCAGATGAAATTGTTCACTAGTTGGTAGCTGGCCGTGGTATTTGGTTCTAGGAAGTAAGTGGAAGATGCTTTTTTTTGAACAAGTTTCTTTTTTTTTTCTGGTACTTTTGTTTTTTGAACTCGTTGAATCCAGAGAGCTCACTTGTATGATTCATCAAAAACTCTTTTTGAGGCGTTGTTGAAAAATAGAGGTGCCTAACCTTGTTTAATTCATGCGGCAGTCGCTCCTTGACGGATTTCTGTGAGGCAATGAGTTGTTACGGTATATGAGAGCAACTAAGTGAGAACAAGGAGCTGGTAGTTCATCAGCGAGCTGTATCCTCAAGCACACATGGAGGCCACTAATGGCCTGACTCAAACGTCTTTCCATCTCCTCCCCGTCTTCAAATCACACCTGTGTTTTCTCGCTGGCTTTCGCCCCTGGCCGTGCGTCATCTTTCACACAAACCTCCCCTGATGCCCCGTCATTGTGCTCTTGCCTCTGGAGCTGTCGTTCATCATCCTGCTTCCTCCAGCTGAGTCTGAAACCCGTCCACCAGCCACGGCTGATGCTGAGCAACTTGTTTGTCAACTGGAGCGATAACGATCTTACAATCAGCACTGACGACGACTCCTCCTCCTCCTCGTGCTCCTCAGGGCCGACCGAGCATCATCGATTCGAAATTAATTATTAATTCAAGCGGGCCCGGGGAGCGTCATGAGTGTTGTGGTTTTGGACATTGTTTTCAGACACAAACACACACCCACGCGCTCACAGAGCTCCGACCAGAATGCTAAGCTCCATGACAACAAAATGCTATGTAGGATTTGGATTCAGTGAGCTTACACAGCTGCAGAGCTGGCTCGCACCAAAATACTCCGCTCGCTGCTCCCACAAAGGCCTCTGCAGTCCACTTTGTTTTTCCTCTAATAAATGAAAAATCGGATGCACGTACCTCATTTTTCGCAAGTGCGTAGTTGGCAACATTTCTTTTTTTTGGATCGTTGTGTATTCTGTGCAATAAATGAAGGGATTATCGCAGACAGTGATCCCAGAGTTGCCTGTGTGAAATATTCATCATGGCACCTCTTCAGACATGGACGTCGGTGAATATTTCATGCAGCTTCTTCGGCCGTTGTAAAAGGTTTCGCCTCAGTCTGACTCAGGTGTCCTTGAAAGCACAGCTGACCTGAAGTGTAACATTCAGGTCAGCTGGTGGGGACGCTGTAAAATACTAACAGCCCGTTTGGACCGATTTATGACTTATTCATGGGGGGGGGGGGGCAAGCAGAACACACCCAGTGATTGTAAGATAATGGTGACACGAGCGTCGTTGCATCTATTATTTTTTTCTCCCTGGTCTGTGGTTCCACAGCTACGTCTGCATGTGAAAAGTTAGCTCACTCAAACTTGCTCTCTGTCTTTCTCCTCGTCGCCACGTTGTCACTGCAGTAGTTCGCAGAGCAGCTCAGCTGAAATCACACTTCATCTTTCAAACCGAGACAGATTTCAGGCAGGTTACCGCTCGCACGTTAGCTACCGCTTCCGCTGCTGCTCTCACTGTGTGTGGGAGGAGAAAATGACCGAATGAATGAATTGCAAAGACACAAATGTGACTTGTGGCTGTGACAAACATTTCTCAGAATGGCAGTTTTTAAAATGGTCGTCTGATATCGACAGTTCTTTCGAGCCAACGAAGACGTTCTGGCTACATGATAGAACATTCCACTCATCCGCCCGTTTACTGTTCAAAGCTCAGCCGAGAAACCCATGTGACCCAATGTCAACGCCATCTGACCTCCAATAAAGTAGCACTGAACTCAGTCATTATTTCTAGTTGGTCGCACCCGCAGACGGACTGAATCTTGCCGGAAGCTACAGCTTCTTGGAAACGACTTTTCTTCAAGTCCGTTTCCTTGTTGTTGAGCCAAAACAGAACCTCTGACTTGTCACTCCTGGTTTCAGATTCTGGCTCCAAACGTCACCTTTGTGGTTTTTGTGTAACATACATAATTTAGTCTCTCTGAGATTCTAAGTAATGACGTCTTTATTTATTCATGCCACCATAACTGCATGTTAAACAAGATGTGTGTGCGTTGGTGGGCAAGTTTGTGCTGAGTCTACTCAGCCTCGAACACACATTCCTCAGCTCTGTGTGTGTGTGTGTGTGTGTGTCACTTTCCATCTCCTTCACACCTTCAGTCATGAGACAATTCCTGTTGTTTACATGCCTCTAATGGACCGACATCGTACCAGTGGAGACCCATTAAATGAACACATGGGATCTATCATCACCCTTCTGTCTCAATGCCCCCCCCACGCCCAGCAGTTGTTAAATCCAGAATGAACCAGTGTTTACACACTTTACACTTCCGTTTGCACATCTTATACATGTATTGTTTTTTTTCTTTACTTTAGAAAACATTTGATGACCAAGTTGAATGATAACAGTAGTTGATCATCATTTATTGTCAGAAATAGCTGTTGACATTTTCTTTTAATTTAATTAGCCATTTCTCTTGTAGTTACCCAGCTACTGTCATGTCATTTAGCCAAGTCACCAAAATAAAAGGGAATGTACAAAATGTACTGTGGCTTTTCTCTATCCACAGTATGGCTGTTGGCAAATACAGATACCCTTCACGCCATTCTGCGTTTCCAAGGTAACACGGGCTAAAGTCGCCGGTGAGCAGCAGCGGTGTCTAATTATGACTGATCGACAGGAGGGAGAACTGCTGCAGAAAGTTCATCTCATTGACAACAAAACCCATTTTCATTGAGGCCCGATGATGAGTTAGAACCTCAGGGCATGACGACGAGCAGCTTACAAGTGGCTCGGGGGGTCCGTGTATACCTCGTCATCATCGATAACAGAGGTACAAGCTTCAGCAAACGGAATAAACATGAAAAATGGTGCTCGTTCGTTTGCATTTGCCTGTGTGTGTCTGTCACCCCCGGGTTTGCCTCGTAAAAACTAGAAATGTGCTCAAAACAGATTAATCCGCAGCAACAAAGAGCCCAGAACAATCCACTTGTAGAGACTAACGACCGCCATGTATCACTAGAAAATGTCACCCTCCCTTAAGATTTGAATACGATTGAGGAACAGACTGATCCAAGTGTTTGATGCGGTTTTATCCCGGGCATTCATTGTAGATTTTCGTGGACAGAGACTTGTGGTGGCCTTTTTAGGAGAAGACAGACAGAATCAGGATGGACTCACACCGCAGACGCAGTTCTGTGAAGAAAACTGTGGGAACCTGCAGTGATGTAAAATAAACGCTGACATGGTTTTCAGCTGGCAGATGGTCGTTAAAAACAAAGTGTAACATCAAAATTGATTTATACAATCAGTAATCAAAGGAGAGCGAGAGTTTGATCCCGCAAGTCAAGTAGTTAGAAACTTCTGTGAACAGATGGTCCAGCAGACTGAAGTTGTGATTGAACATGTGTGTTGTTGTACTTGGTTCTAATTTGTGTCCTGGTGCATCGTCTGATTGGCTGCTTGTCTCCCCCACCTTTGATCAGATGTGAATGATGGGAAATCCGAGGGCGGCGGACGCTCACCACTTCACGGGCCCCCCCTGGAGAGATGGATTTCAAGACGGCATTCAGAAGAGTCTGAGTGAAATCAAGAAGATGGAGAGAAGAACCAGGGCATGGAATGTGACAGTCGCTCCTCGGTCCTGGAAGCGCCAGGAGCGGTGTGAGCCAGATGGCAGCCAAGGGCTTGTGTTTCCCCCCAAATCACACAGGACTCATATGGAGGTGACTCGTCCTCCGACCGAGGATGCAGCATTGTTGTTCCCGCTGTCACAGGCGGCTACCGTTTGTGGAGATGGGCTCTCTCTGCTCATCATTTCCCCCCAAAAGACATCTGTCCTTTCAGATTTGTTCATGTTTGTTCATTCGTTTTGCCCCCTATCTGTTTGTGTATCCTTGTAACAGTCCCATTAAAGAGATGATCATTTTTACGGACTTTGAAATGAATTCAGCTCTGACTAGCTCTGCTGCTTTGGAATTACCAGAGGGCATGTCCTAGCAGATGCATCGCCAATTTAATTTACACATGCCTGACCATACTAAAGTCACGTGTGTGTACAATCGATGAAATGCTGTCAGACCGTGACACAACCTCCAGTTCTTTCATCAGTTGATGCTGAATTTTTGGAGAAAGTCTGTTATGTAGAATCCACCTTTCTTAAATCTGATTTAACTGCTGATTGATGAGCAATTTGGTAAAAGGTCAAACTGTAAAACCGTGACTGGACTTCGTGCCACGTGCGTATGTTGTTGCAGGTGAGGTGCCGCATGGTAGAAGCAAGAGTTTGCGTGTGTGTTTGTATTGTGTATGTGTGTGCGTGTGTGTTCTGTTGTAGCATCCAGGCTAAAATCTCTCTGCTGAAGTTATCGAGGCAAGACGAAGACCATGTCTGCGTAATCGCCGACACTGGCACGGAGTGAGACTTCCGCATCGCTGGACTGGAAGCAGCAGCTCATATCAAAGAGACTTTGCCCACGAGGTGGAGGCCAAAGGGGGGCAGTGAAAGTCAAGCATGTTTAAAGCAGCATGGAGATTCCCAGTGAGAGACAGAAATTCCTTTTAAATTCCATTTTTTACACCGCTCTCACTAACCAGCAAAGAGAAGCCTAATTCATTCCGTGGCCTTTTAAGTGACAATATATCCAAAACATGCCAAAAGGGCTTTAATGAGACAAACGGTTGGACCCTGAGCTGTTCAGGACACACACACACACACACACACACACACATTTTCTGATTTATTTCAACTTGCCAACATTTCTTTTTCCCATGAGACGGTGCATGCGTGTCATTAATATATTTCCTTCAAAGCAGCAGCTCTAGTGAGTGAGTATATCCATACGTGCTGCTAGGCAACATCCGCCTGACACTATTTTGTTTGCACAGAGCAGCTCAGGGAGTCGTGATTTGCACAAACTTGACATTGGTGGTTGGGTTTGGATTTTGATGTTTTGAAATGAGAGATGAATGTTGGAATGTGGACTGCAGCGTTCTCAGCCTTCCAGTCTGGACTGGTTGGAGATGACAGACTCAACTCATCACCCGTCTGCTGCTGCCCCCACGGCCGGGGTTTGTTCGATATCATCACCTCCTCAACGTGTCTCCGCCATGTTTTTGATGGATTCATCATGGTTGCCATGACGTTGGTGACGCTTAACACACATTCTGTGTACGTGTGCAGTGAAATAATCATCTTCAGAGTGTAAAAAAAAGTTATTATATTTGAGCAAATACTTTCTGTATTACCTCTTGTATATTATCCCCATTACCTTCTTATCTCACAGCTGTGCCTGTCAATAAGTGTCAAAAATGAACCATTCACATTAAAATCTATTCTTGCCTTCACCTACTAGAGCTGGGTCTTGAGGTTTTCCTTCATCTTGTGGACTTAATCGGTTAGTGGAGCAGAGAGTGGGGAATTGAGGCTATTTGCATCAAGAACAGCAGAACTTTCCTCACTGGAGGGGTAAAAAGACTCCTCCAGCTAAATATAGTCGTGCAGCCAAGTGTGTCTGTTTGACCTACACAACTCCTTCACCCGCCAGTTTGAGGGGAACATAATAAAATCATCACGCCGTTAAACTTGGGGGGAAGTAAGAGCTTTAATGTGTGGCCAAATTACTCTTATTAACCCCCAACAGCAAGAATTAATCACTGAACAAGTCAGATTTAGAGCGCGTGGGCATGCGCACACAAACACACACACACACACACACACACAGGCCGTATAGTCGTGGTGTGATGATTGGTCCTGTCATTTCAATGGAAAACATCATAATGATGTCATTATTTTGACCTTGGCTGGAGGCTTGATTATACACACGGTCTTAATGTGCTGGCGGAAAGGATGATTGATATTTATAATGGCTCCTGTCAGTCATTGCTCATAATACCTTCAGGATCCAGGTGGCGGACATGTTTTCCGAGCTGGAGGAGAGAAACGTGCACACATCATCTTTATTCGTGAACAGGTTCGTGTCTGTATAAGAGCTGCACTGACGCCAACTTCATTTTGGGTTTCAAAGGCAGCACTCGTGGCTTTTTTTTTTTTTTCCATTTGTTGAAGGACAAAACACAAAATGAAGCCAGACTAACTGCGACCTTGACATCCCTAGATCAAAAGCATCACAATGCAGTTAAAAATAAAAAAAAAGAATGAAAAGATGCTGCAAAACACATGAAACTGGTGAGTTACCCCCTTACAAGTAAATCACCGTGACATCTTTCCTACATGGAACTCAGGGCCAAGTAGTGGTAAGTGGAAACAAATAGTTGTTGTGGTCACTTCCTCTGGTTGCTGCTTCAGCTGCTCTTTCACGTTAACGTCAACCGGTCTGTGGCTGCTGGCATCACACACCTCGCTGCTGCCAAGGAGCCTTTCTTTACCACCTTTCATGGAAACTGAACGACTGCCAGATGCTTTTTTTTTTTTTTTTTTTTTTTTTTTTTTTGGGG
>CAAKHB010002673.1:157178-178582 GCA_901007665.1 Aeoliscus strigatus
TTTTGTTTTTTTTTTCTTTTTTTTTTTTTTTTTTTTTTTTTTTTTTTTTTTTTTGGAGCATTTGGTGGAGAAAATGCTGTTGGTGAGGTGTTGGGCCAAGCCGGGCTGCCAGAGCAGCTTCAGTGCATGTGACGACTGCACTGCAGCTATTCCTTCAAAGGATATGCCCTCCTCAGTGGTGGTCCAAATCTCTTAAAGGGTTTCACTCGGCTTCAGACACTTTTTTTTTTTTCCTTATCAGTTACTCAGCTCTAGGTTGGAGATGTGCCTTCTTGTATTTGAAATGGAAGGAATGAAAGAGTTTCCAAAATCTCCCACACAAACACGCCGCTCCAGAAATAGACTGGTGCTTGTCCTCACTCCTCTGTATCCCCTGCATCCCATGATGTGCACCCCGCTACGCAGCTTCTTATTTTCCCAGAGCACTCAGGTGGAAAAAGCATTTCATGTGCTAAACAGTGTGCAGTGCAGCCACAACATGGGGGTGTACTGGAGAGCGATAGGCAGTCCCACTCCCGGAAACCACTGGTGCAATTCAGTCCCCTCAGGACCAACCATTACTTTGCCATCTGACCAAAAAGGGCGACAAGTTTTTGAAGGTGGACACCCAGGTTACCTGAAGGTGAATCCACTGTGGTGTGTGTGTGTGTGTGTCCGGTGAAATCCGGCCTCCGTCGGTGGAGGTGGTCTGAGTGAACAGCCGGTGTTTTGTTAAAGAGTACGCACAGAAACTTGATGAAAGAAGTCTGATGGGCGTTTTTCCAGAACTAAAGGCATTATTGATGTGAATGTGTGTCACTAGAATATTAACAAACGACCACTAATTTGTTGTGTAGGATTTTAAGGTAGAAGATAAAGACTTAAAGTACTTTTTTATATTAGTGGATTTCCATAAAATGTCAAACAGTTTAGAGATTATTTATGTACAGTATGTACCTGGAAATAGACAAAAGGCTCATGTATATTTTGTCTCTGTCCAAGGTGTCTAACAAACAGTTCTTTAATCGCCCCTTTCACTGTAGTAGTGCTGCTAGTGATTCTGTTTCCGACATCAGTCCAGACCCAGTTCTGTCACACAGGCTGACTGGCTTTTCTCATTTTCTATGGAAAAAAAATCAATTGCAAACGTACTCACAAGGTTTGTTTTCTGGACCGTTGCTGAGCATCTGGAATGCACAGATCCAGGGTCCTTCTGTCTGGAGCTGAAATGAATAAATGCATGGTCCAGTGTGCTCACAGCATCCAGTTTCTTTCCACATTCTGCCTCATTATGATATGCAGATGACTTTATATTGTTTGCCTGTTACCATCACTTTCCCAGATTGAGAGAAATCTGTTGCGACCTGCACAGCTGCACCACGCGTTCCCTTTTTACTTTGACTCTATTAATGCTGTGAGGGAGACGTGTCTTGACTTGTCCTCCTCTGAACAGACCTTGGTTTCCTTTTCTTCCCTCTGCCACATTTTGTGCCAGGACAATAAAGACTTCTCAATATAATCAGGTACCTTTTTGTTTCATCAGGGTGTCCTCGGAAGAGCACAACATACTCCAAATGTGACTGCAGGCATTTGTGAGAGTCAAGTTGCTTAGTTACTCTTGGCTGGACTGTCCTCATCTCCCAGAGCAATTTGAGGCAGCCATGAGAACAGAGCAATTATCCCCACCTTTCTCCTGGCTGTTGAAATGAAGGATTGACTCATCCAGACAGCCTCGAGGGGTCCATAGCTGTCCAGGCAGGAAACCACTTCCCACCAGTTGTCACCTTTCCCTCAGGCATCATTAAATCCTGTCGAGTTGGCTACAACTGCCTGTGCTTTGAAAGTTCAATATGATCAAAAGTCTGTTTACCTCAATTATCCACTGTTCTTTGGCAGCACTTAGATGGCTGATATATATAAAAAATATGACGAGTACAGAATAAAATCACTTGAGGAGAATCAAAAATCGAAATGGGGTCGGTAAGTGCAAATCCAAAAGAGACCCGGCAGATGCTGTGTGACGGGACGAATCCAAGTCAATTTTGTAAAAACATCCCAAAAGAGCATAATTCTACATTTTGCTCTACACTGGCGTTGATGGTATGTTGACAGTCTTAAAGCGACATGTTGTGGTTTGTGGCTATATTGTGCGAGCTGACATGTCAAAGTCAGCTCTAAAGCCCCCCCCCCCCCAAAAAAAAAACTGCCATCACCTTTTCCAAACACATTACCTCTCATCTCCATGTTGTATTCAACACCTCAACCATCTGCCACAAGTCATAAAACACACGTGTACACAGAAATATCCATTTGGATCCTGCCAGATTCCTCCGTAATGCACATTTTCAATGCATGTAATTCAGCATATCTGCATATTATGGGATTTGCATACAAATGGGGGCATGTGTTTGTGAGCCAAATGGCACAATTGTCTACAGCAGCGGCCACAACACTATCTGGAACAGCAAGAAAAGTATGTTCAGAATTAAAAGTCGTGACATTGCAAGGTGTAAATGCTTTCTTCTTTTAAGAAGCAGTTTGGCATCATTATAAAGCCCCATGGACCGCTGGAGGAGGGGGGGGCTGCAAACTGATGGATGGATGGAGCTGAGGATGTAGTCAGCTGTCGATGATTCAAAACACACCTGAGCCCAGGTGATCACTGGCTCTTCTAGCCTTTCCCTGTTGTGGAGACTTGGGTAGAGACACGGACGACTCCAAATCAAACCAGAAGAATCATTCCATGTCCTCTGGGAGTGTTGTGAATTCATGAGTCCTTATCTAGATTCCCAGTCAAACCCACAGTGATGTAGAGACTGAGTGGCCCCAAACTCCGACTGTGAACTGCCCAATATGCTAAATGCTGCTCCTCAGTCACTGCTGATCCACTGCACTGGGTACGGTGAGTGGCTGCGCCCCCTCCTTTCTGCTCTCTTCTTGACAAGCGTCGTCGTCACCGCCAAACGACGGAGTGCAGCAATTGCTCGCTGATTTTTCACCCATCATCTTGGATAATTTCCCCCATGGTCTCTCATTAAACATAGATATGTTTTTTTTTTTTTCTCCCCCCCCCCCCCCTCCAGTATCTACATACTCTCTCGTCTCCTCACAGTGTGAGACTCCTTTAACAAGTTAAATGATCGACGGCAGAGAGCTTCCGTGGCTCTTTGGCCTGCTGAGGGACTCATGCCAGTTTTTGCACAGCCAAGCAGATGTGCTCCTCGCCGGGGCTGCTTTCCTTTCAATTAGTCCCAGCAATCGATGCTTGCAGCACTGCCATTCTCATGGTGGAAAAAAGAGAACGGAGGAGGAGCAGGGAGGTGGCGGGTCCATCCACAAACAGTGTTGGAGTTGGTTCATTCATTTCACCTCTTTACGTTTTAGGTTGATGAAATCTGGAAAACACGCTTGGCTCCGGTGCTTTTGATGCGTGCTGTGATTAGGACATCTGTGACCTTACGAATCAAGGTCACAGATGCTTAGCTTCAATAGCAGCAACCATAACCCTACAACCCGGTTAGTTGGAAAAAAGTGGAGTTGGAGAAGTTGTTGGAGAAAATTTTCTTGGCACGTCTCCACACATTTACTACAATCGACGATCCCGCGCCTGTGCCTTCTGTTGGAAATGGCCTTCTGACCAACAAATGATATTGTTCTTAGGTTGTGTTAATGGACGTGTTTGCACACTTATATATCCAAGTCTGCAACACAGCAAACAGTCTCCCCAGGTAAGCAACAAGTGGAATATTAGAATTCAACGTAGTACATTCTCTCTTCTATCATGCTGCAACACACTCGCCACAGACTGCAAAACAAAAGACTTCTCTCCGAATCCTACACCATGTTCTTCAGGCCCGTTATGTGGGAACAATGGGAATGTGAGTCGGTATAGGAGATGATTGACTTTGACCCAAATTTAGAAGCCATCATTTCGCCCCTCAGTTACTTGATTTAAAAACTTGGCACATGCTTGGAGGAAACAAAAATAAGAGCTCATTCTGTCCACTGATTGCCACATCCATCTCATCGCAGCCACGGTGGATCATCAGAATAATGTACATTCATCATGATCAGTGACACCGTCATCTCTCAGGAGAGTAGACAGGAGATGTCTTGGTGCTAATTTCACACTTTAGGCAGCCCTCATTTCTTTGGCCACACTGCAAAATAGAAGTGAAGTGATTTGTTAAATTAGATGAAAAGTGTTTGCGTGCGCTATTAATCTAATAGAATGCAGATAATGTCACACTCAGGATATCAGCGCACTCATTTATTATGTTTGTGCACTCAGTTTTAATTGCTTATTTCCCATAACAAACTCACTTGACTCCTCCCCCTCACTCCCCTCCTCCTCTCCACACAGCGTTTTATGGCACTGAACTGAAGATGATGCCGTCACTTATCTCAGGTTCATTTAGGAAATTGATATTCGGACACATCCTCTCCCATGCGGTGCAGTTGAATAAATGTGAGAACTATTTTGGACAATTTGACTTTGTGAGCTGTAAATGCATTCACATTCAGGCAATGTTACATTTGTTTCATTACCATGAACATCTCAGGGTTAATGGTGATTAACCTGGTAATTTATCCATTTGTTTGGTCTCTTAGCAGCCTTTATTCCTGTCTATCATGTACCCAAGGGTTGAACACATGGCTCCCTGTTGGATAATGGATAATTAATTAACATTATTAACACATTAATACAATTAACATGGAAAATAACGTGCGGTTCTCCATAGTTCTGTGTATGCTGCTGCTATGCGGCCATTTCTGTACCCTGCCTTCTTGCTCTCAGGTTTGTGTGCAGTAAGCCAGAGCCCAATGAGACATTAATATGTGGGTGGAAGTAATTATGGTCTGCACTCTGACAGTTTTCCACAATCGGTGGTCCCGTGAGTCAGAACAGACGTTAAATAGCCTACCCCTTTTCTCTAGAACCCTGAGGGACTGGAAACCGTCTTAGCTGATTACTTTCCGAGAATTGGTCCATTTTTTTAAAGTTTCAAGAATTTAGTTGACTTGGTGAACAGGATTTACTTCGACAGTAGCTTCACATTGTCTGTTTTATTGTGGTTCTCTTATGGGAAGAGATGGAAAATCTCTGTAGATCATTGCTGCACCATAACCGCATGATTCAGTTTAATGGATCGGTGGAGGACAAATATCCCCTTCATTTGCATGAAGAGTGGCCAGATTGCTAGAATGTGATGGCTAATCCATTTTACTCCCGTATGGAGGCACGCACAAATCCGTGTGAGAGATAGCGACACAAAGCGAAATGCTCACAAAGTTTCATTGTAGTTACATATGCAATGTGTTTAGTAGTTAATTAGAATAATGCAGCTCCGCCATCATCAAGTAATTATTGAAATATCTGCGTTTCTTCTGCCGCATAAATAACCTGGCAGACATTTTGTCTTGAATAGTATTTATGCACCAACTCATCCAGATACCGTTGATGTAGCTTTACTTATGTTAAACGACCAGCAACAAACAAAACACAATCTCCGGATGTCTTCAGGACAATGGCGGTGATTAACTGAGTCACTGGATTTAAATTGACTGAGTTGTTGGATTTAAAGTTACAAACAAAGCCCCCACAAACCAGTGGGCCACATCACAACAGCCCGTTTGCTGTTGTCAGACAACTGTGGTTTACACACTTTCTTTCATTAATACTTAATGGCTATTTTGGCTCGTGTTTGCTATGCAGCCTTCAATTTCTCCAAGAGGCCTTTTACAGATTGGGTCTCCTGGTATCATTTGCAAATCATCTCTCCGAGGCTTGGAGTTCAGATGAAGGTCTGAAGCTCTGGGAGCCAAGTCGCTTCTCCTGGGATCCAGACGCTGTCCTCTGATATCCTGTCCAGGCGCCGCAGCCAGACAGCTAATGAAAACACACTCTATCCCCTCTGAAGGTCTGCTCGTCTGTCATGACCAGACTGAAGCTGTCGGGCATATTCATTTCAAAATATACCCGCAAACACACCTGTAGTATTTTTGAATTTCTGTGTGAAAACACACTTTCATGTGTGAGGTATCTATAATAAATCTGGAATAATTGGGTCAGAGGTTTAATCTTGAGTCTAATGACTGACTGTCTGACTCCCAGCTATCTTTGTGTGTGTGTGTGTGTGTGTGTGTGAGAGAGAGAGAGAGTGGTAATTAAAATGATAATAATACATTTATATGAATTGAATAATTTAACATTCAATTATTCAGCACTAGACGGTCTAAATAATCTCACCAGTTAGAGGATGCACATGACGGCACCCAGACCATGGACACACACACACACACACACACGGACACACACACACACAGCTACAAAAATGACTTTTCCCATCATGCTCTGCATGGTGCTGCAGATTACCTGCTACTACTATGGAATATTTTGACCACATTAGTGTCAGTCTCCTCGTGGGTGTGTTTCTTTATTATAAACCGTGAATTTACAATAAAGTCATTTTTCATGATGTAAAAAAAAAAACTGCTTCAGGAGGCTTTTGCGCTCCATCAGGGTCTATTATAGATAAGATGGGCTCCTGCACTGCAGACCTCTGTAAAATGTAGATGAATACATCCACTGATGTATTTTAAACCATTTGCGGGTCATTAGTCTGATTTATTTGATCAGTTTCTTAAATGTGCTCACATGGCTCCAAAGAGTAGATAAATCCAGATACACACACACACTCAGGTTGAATTCGTTTAATATTTCCAAACTCAACAGAGAGGAGGTTGACACCGGAACACACACACACACACACACACACACAGCTCCAGAGGAGCGAGATCCCAAACATTGTTGAAATATTCAAAGACGCGTCAAATATCTGCAAGTAACACAGCTGGTTTGTGGAAAAAACATCACCCTCCCGGTGCTGGAAATAAGATGAGGGACAATAACTCATAAATGACAGATCTGCTGGGGGTGTGTAAGTGTGTGTGTGTGTGGAGGGGGGTAAAGGTGCAATATTTCTCTGATAATATTATGCTGAGTAAAAAGAAAATGAATATTCTCTCTGGAATTGTGAGATGCTTTTCTCTAATTCATATGCTGTGCGGTGATGAAATATTCCATTTGGACTTGATATTCATGTCTCATCCTCTCAAGCAAAAACCTGTGCAAGTTCAGCTCATACATTTTAAACCAAATATTCCCTGCACACTCCTCGTCGTCATTGCCGACCATGAGACATGAAGATGTTCCAGAACGTGCTTCTGTTTGGTGTCTGACGGTGGCCGAGCTCCAGACGGTTTGTGAAGAGGCGCGCTGTGCCATGGGTTTACTCCCCCCCCGTAGACGGAAGGCCCAGACTCGTACTACTTGTCTGGGCCTCAGGTGGCTCAATCGTGCATCTTCACACCTCGACGTCCTGCTGTCGTCCACCGGATGACGCCGGACTCACCCACCTCGTCTCGTCACACCATCGCTCACCTGCACTTCTCGCTCTCCGTCGCTTCCTCCCGTGCTGCTGTCACCCAGCAGGATCCGTCTGCATATGACATTCCTGCAGAAAATGAAGCATTTCTGTCGACACAGAGAGCTCAGAGCTGCATCGCGTGGCAGACTTGTCATGCACGCTGCTTCCTGTTGTTCCTGCTCCGTCATGAAAGGCAGCAAACGGCTCTGAACATGTTCTCTGTAGATGTCTTTAACGTCCCTGAAAGACATCGCCTGTCGGAATGGTGTGTGTGTGTGTGTGTGTGTGTGTGTGTTTGTGTAGCATAGCGTTACGTTTGCTCTGATAGCTGAACGCCAACGTGATGATCAGACTGGAAATGTTTGCATGGGGAAAGCACGAGGAAGGGAGATCACCCCTGGGGAACACGCCAAAACCAAGACATCTGTGTCATACTCAGACTCAGCCAACCTCGGAGGGTTTGAATCATGGCAGCTGTATTCTTTTCTTCTTCACCATCCACTGGATGGTTTTTAAGGGGCTTTAACCTTTTGGGGGGGAGGGGTTCAGACACGAGATGAGTGTGTAATCAAGTTCAAGAGATAATGACAGGATTATGAATAAGTTGTGCCCTGACAGTCGTTGCATGGATTTATTTCTAGGTGTGTGTGTGTGTGTGTGTGTGTGTGTGTGTGTGTGTGTGTGTGTGTGATCACCAAGTTTGTCTGATCCAACTGACGCTTTAAGCTGATATGGCAGCATTCATTTGGAGGCTTTTGCGAATCTGCCGTGATGAAAATGTATATTAGCTTAACTTCAGCGCCCACTTTCCATTGCTGCTTCATGTTCTTTGCAGCGTCAGACCAATTCTTGTTCACTTCCAGTTTTACTCTGGTGTAACTTTGATACCATATGTCAAAACACAATTAAATGTAAATAGTCCTCAGCGCTGGAAGCGCCTTCAAAGTTAAAACTGCATAATTATCACATGGTTCTCTGCAGGCAAACAGAAGTCACTTTGCAACCGTATGTCTGTCAGACACAAAGCAATGTAGGATGATGGTTTGAGGGCCGCCTGCATGAACTGCTGCGTTTCATTGCTGGTGCTAAAGTGTGCAGAAGCAGCTCTGTTCTGGGCATGTTTTAAGGAGTGGGAGTACCATCTGGTTGACACATGATAGTTTGAGAATTCTGCCACTTGCATGCACTTTGAAGACGGAGGAGCTCAAAGCCGCTATGATCTGTAACTACAGAGAAATACATGGACTTGATTTCATCATGTTTCATGAAGCACACTTGTTCATTGTTACAAATTAATATTGAAAGTCAGCAGAGTCCGATAATTGATCTAATTCACACACAGGCAGGTCAAGCCAAGGGCGTCCATTTTCCTGCAGCTGGGGATATTAATGTCCTTGCGGTAGGAGGTATTACAGCAAAAGATTGCAGCCGCAGGCAAAGCATGCAAAATTCTCTGACTGATGTTCCTGACTTTTTTCTTTTTTTTTTTTTTTCCTTTTTACAGGTTTTATTTTCCTGCTCTGTGATAATCCACAAATGGTAATTTGACTTAGATGCCCACAAACTGCTGGCAGCAGCGCCGTGCTTTAATGCTGACAGGGAGAGAAACTTTGAAAGCGGCGCGCGTGCATCTCGCCTCACACATGTCAACAAACGCCCCTTTTTTATTCACCTTGTGTGCGGCAGCTGAGCGTAGATAGAAGCTATGGAAAGAATCGTCGAAAGGAAAACACTCCAAAGCACAGAGATATTTCCCAGGGCGCGATAAGACAGTTTCATTTGAAGATTCAGCCCACACTGTGGGGTCAGGACTTGTTGAATATCAGATTTCAATTCATTTCATCCACTGTGGACATGGATCCTGATGCAGTACCTTGAGCTGTCGTCCTCGGGACAACGAACCCAACAGGCCACCAGTGCACAGGGGATTAAAGGATGTATCCACCAGTTTGTTTATTTTTATCCTATAATAATGGTTTCTGTCTGAACTCCAAAGGGTCCAATGAAATACTTAAGCTGCTGGTGACCCTACAGGATGTACAGCAAATGGAAGAGGAGAGATTAGAGCACTGTGCTGTGCATGTTCACTTGAAGCACTGAGCTTGTTTTCTCTTTGAATCATACGCCAGTTCATGGCAATAGGTCATTCTGTGACAAAAATCCAGCATGTCCTTCCACAGGGGGTCATCGTGAGTTGCCCCCCCTCATTGTCTCCCGGTTTATTCAATGTTGTTTGGTGATTACGCCCTCTGCAGCAGTGAAACGTGATGGTTTCTTTATGTATCAGCAGGGAGCAAGAAACAGCAATGGCAGAGAATGTGACGAGTGTTTGAATGGACGCTGCAACATTTGGATGTGACAACTAACTTTACACACACACACACACACACACACACACACACACTGCTTCAGTTATTAAACTCTTTCCAAGGTCACCTGCTGCTTGTCTTTCTTTCTCTTAGGCGTTCATCTCACCTTCCAAACTCTTCGCCATCTCCACCTACAAAACTGGTACACACACACACACACACACACACACACACACACACACACAGCGCCTCCTTCTCATGTCTGGGCAAGGACACAGACAAGCTGACTCAACCAGAATTGAGCTGTCATCTGTGTCACCTCAGGCGTGTGTGTGTTTGTGTGTGTGTGTGTGTGTGTGTTTGCGTGTGTGCGAGCGTCACCTTGGGCTGGGAGTGTACTGTGGGAGGTTACTGTTAACATGCACAAGCTGGAGTGTATGGGCAAAGGCACAGAGCTTGATTTGATCATCGTCATCTCGGAGACAGAGAGAACATGACTAATGTGCCTGTATGTGTGAGAGAAAGTCCTCCTGGTTGGCAGAGTGCACCCTCCCCCTCCTCCACACACTCACGCATACTTGTGGGTTACAACCACTGAGGCATAAAGGCACGTTTGTAAGGAAAACCACCAGCACTCAAGGGTATTAACTCAGGAGCGGTTGGGAAGCTAGCTGGCCCCTGAATGAACCATGGACTATTACACCTGGTCCAGCTCACACCGTCGGTGTCTGGTCCACAACGTACAGTCACAAACACACACACACACGCAGAACCGTTGCGATGAGCATCTGGGCAACAGACAGGCCTATTAGCCCACAGGGCCTCACAGTGCCAAAATAACAACTGCAGCATATGTCTGCGTAATAATTCCATTAATGTTCAACATGTCTCTCCAGGGGGGTGGCTGCACTGGACGACTTGGGCAAAATTAAAGCTTGTTCTTGAATGCATGAAATTAGAATTCAGCAAATGACGGAATGGGAAGGGATACAGCCCATGATCACTAACGACGTTATAATGAAAGAAAACTGGATATTCAACGCTGCTGCTGTTGATGTGCTTGATATGTCCCATTTCCAACCAAGCCTGTCTTTTTAATGATTAACACAATATGATGTGTTGAAGCAACACCGTGTCGATTTTGGCGAGCAACTATCGCCTCTGTGGGATGGTGACATCTTTTACTCTGATGTGCCTTCGGGGAAAATACCACATTACTTGTAGCGTTACTTGTGAGTGATGGTGACACAAGACTGGCAGAGAGGAAGAGAAATGTGTTTTGACATGAGGAACATGTGGTTAACCGAATTACTCTGACGAGCAGATAGGCCGCAGCCCGTCGGGGTGGTTGTGTTACATGCAGCTAACATTACAATCACTGGCTGGCGTGCAACATTTCAATAACCTGTTATCTTCTCTACACTTCACCTGATGGTGTGCTGCTGTAAAAGTGTAACGACACGGTGTAAAACACACTGTTTTATGACGTACTGTCAAAACATAGAGTCCATCCATCCATCCATTTTCACTGGCTTATCCGAGGTCGGGTCGTGGGGGTCAGCTGCTTCAACAGGGGGCCCCACACTTCCCTTTCCCCGTTGACACCAGCCAGCTCTGACTCTGGGATCCCGAGGAGTTCCCAGGCCAGGATGGGGATGTGATCTCTCCACCTGGTGGGGTCTCCTCCCAGCTGGAGGTGCACAGATGGCATCCTAACCAGATGCCCCAACCACCTCCAGCCAGGCAACATTCTGAGGAACTCACTTTGGCGGCTTGTACCCGTGATCTCGATCTTTCAGTCATGATCCAGTTCTCCTAACCATAGGTTAGAGTAGGAACAAAGACAGCGACTACATTTCTGCGCCTGCTGCTCCGATTCTCCATCCAACCTCACGCTCCATGTTCCCCTCATTGGTGATCAAAACCCCAAGGAACTTGAACGCCTTCATTGGGGTATTGGGGTATGGACTCATACACCAACTCGGAGTAGACAATCCACCAGTTTCCTCCTGAGAACCCTGGCCTCCAACTTCCCAGACTCTTCACACTTAGCTCGAACCGGCCCAGTAAACCTGCTGAAGGTCTCAGAGAAGGTCACAGCACCACATCCTCTGCAAAAATAGGCAATGCCATCCGCAGCTCCCTGAGCGGCAACCTCTCCCTTCAAGGCTACACCTAGAAATCCTGTCCATGGAAAACACAAACCGGATCGGTGACATGGAGCAGCCCTGGTGGAGACCAACCCCCCCTGCTTACAAGTCTGACTGACTGCTTACAAGCACTTGGACACAGCTCTCGCTTTAGACGGACGGAGATTGGATGGTAACGTACTCCTGCAGCACCTCCCACAGAGCATCCGGGTCCACAGAACACATGCAGACCAGATGGGCATGCTCTCAGGCCCCCTGCAGGATCCATGCGTTCCACCACCAGGACGGAACCCCCATTGGTCCTCTTCAATCCTTTCCAGTACCTTGGCATAAACTTTCCCCGGGCAGCTGAGTAAAATTTAGCAGTGCAGATCAGGAATATTAATGCATTAGAAATGTCAGCAGCAGGCAGCTAACATAGGAAAATAACTTTGACTGTAATTTGCCAGCATGTTATGAGCTGAATGCACTTGTAATGACGATATGTAAATCATCGTAGAATCCGTGCTATGCTCAGAGGGTATTTTAACATTTATCAGGTGCGGCAAACTATATATTCCATTTCGAATTGTTTTTGTGCCCCGAAGCCACACATCATGAAGATTCAGGTCGTATCAGGAAAGCTGTAATATGTGTCCATGTGAGCAAGGAGAAACATGCACTCAATATACAGCACACGCGCACTACAAAGTGTCACACACACACACACACAACCAGGTGGACATTCATTAAGATGCAGCATGGAGGGATAATGTGGTTTAAGTAATAAGGGAGCTTGCAGACCTTCTCCCCTGCTGAATTAAAGATATGTCCAAACACTCTGAGAGCAGATTAGAGGCCCATGTGTGAGCCAAAACCCACACATGGGCCAGTGTGTGTCGGTGCAGTATTATGCAGCACGCTTCTGAACTTGCAGGGGGGAAAGAATGTGAGTACATTTGCATGTCATGCACATGTAACTGAATGCGCAGGAATGATCCTATTTGAAACGTGGCACAGAATCAAGAGGTGGGAGCTTGTCAAGATGTTTGTTCATTGTTCAGTTTCTTGTTCGTTCTGATGCCTGGTACCACAAAGATTACCACATTATTTAGGACAAACCGAACGCTAGCATCGCCATGGTTTCCGTGATGCGAAGTCACTTGATGTCTTCCATCGGCAGCTGTGGCATTGTACTGCCACAAACGGTGCTTTGAGGCGTTCCATGTTTTGTTTGTTGTCCGTTAGTCACATGATGCACACAGGAGTTAGTACTTGATTACATCACTATTGTTTTTGACTGCAGCCATCCGTCTGGGTGGGTGGTCTAATCTTTTTTTTTTTTTCTCTGTGTAATAACAGCAGCGATGTTGGTTGAAAATTACAGGCACAACACGAATCATCTGCAAATACCACTGTCCTGAATCAATGAACCAGCCAACTACAAAGCTGCTAATCTGCATTAGCTTCTGTCAGTACACATGGATGCATGTGTGTGTTTGTGGTTGATCTGTGCAGCAGGAGCTCCATGGCACTGGTTCATGGAGATGCAGGAACGTGTGTGTGTGTGCATACGTCCTGTGATAGACCGCGATGATGTTATTTACAATCTCATCTCAATTACTTGAGATGAGACGCTGCAGCTACACAACACAAAGAGATTTGGATTTCCAAACAATCATACAAAGTGTTCTGAGTTGTTTGGATTTTGTTGACAGCTCTGCCGCTAAGTGCCAGCTGCTCACAGATCACTTGTGTGCCCACGACTGTGCGTTTTTTGTTTTTTGTTTTTTTGCTGTTGTCACATTCCCTTTTCCCCGTACGGAATACACGGACACACGCACGCACACAAGCAGAAAGTTACCTGGTCTCACGTCTGCCCCATGCAGGCACAAATATGTGCACACATATTCAAGCTGTTGTTGTTTTGTGCGTCTATCGCGTTAATTGTGCTGATGACCTGTGAGGTCATGGTTCCTGTTTTCTATCCAGTCCATGCTAACACAGCTGTCCATGCAGTGTGGCTTCAACGGAAACCCTGAGCGTAGGTTTGAAGAAGGAAATTAGCTTCAACTTTCAACTCTTGAGTTTTTTCCTTTCCCAGTCGACTTACTGTTCAGTCTGACTCGGTGGAAACAAGCAGACGCTGTCAATGCTCTCAGCAGTTTGCTGTAAAAAAAATAAAATACAATGAAAAAGCAGATGTTCTGTAAAAATACCACATGAAACATCCTTACAGGAAAAAAATGAGCAGTTAAGCACATTCTTTGTTGTTTTTTCTTGTCAGTTCGTGACTGTTTGCCCACCTGCTATATCCTGAGTGTGTGTGTGTGCTTTTGTGGGCCAGTGTGTGTTAAGCATTATCACTCTTTAGTTCTCTAAACTGGGGCAGTCCGTATTATGTAAAGTGCTGAATTATATATCAGATCTGCTTCCATGTCGGTTTGGCCAAAGGGGGGAGAGGCGAAAGAGACACACAAACACACAGCGAGTATGTTTTTGTCTCCCCCTCTGAGTATCCTCCTTTGTATCGCCAACACACGTGTGCCATATAATTTCACATGCATGCACCCGATAAGCAAACGTTCATGCATGCGCGTCGTTATCACACACACAGACACACTGGAGCTGACAGATGGGAGCACCAGATGATGAGCGCCACCAGATTTGTAAGTCACAGTAGGAGCCACTGCTGACACCACTGAAGCTGAGAGAACACTCCGGCTTACATTAGCACCCTAAATGTGTACAAGCGTGGTGATGAGTGTGTGTGTTTGTGAATGGGCACTGTGTGTGTGTGTGTGTGACTTCAACAATAAAGAACAATGACCTATTAGTAAACTTCTCAAGCACACTGGCCTCCCCAGGCCAGCTACGTTACGGCTATTTGCTCACTCTCCCCGTTCATGTCCCGTCCCCTCTCTCGTTTTCCTCTTTCTCACTTCGCCTCGCCACCCTCCCGGTCCCCATAGACCCTCAAGGCTGAGCAGCCTGCCACTGAGACTCGCTGAACTTAACCAAACTAATCTTTAGAAGTAGAAGAAGAACAGCCGCTGCCGCCGCCGCCTCCCCCACTTGAGACACTGCCGACATTTTGCGATGGAAAAGTGTGTCATATTGGGAGATGGAGTGAGGCAGAAAGAGAATAGAAAGCGAAGCATTAGAGTTGATTTAACTCGGCTCAGAGTGCAAAATATCCCGCAGGGACCCGGCTCTCTCATTGCCGGCTGGCAGCCATCAATGAGCTGCTGCTGGTAAATAACGACGCCTCACCCTTTGATAATATCCCATCAGGCACAGAGCGGTGTCACGCAACTGTTGCAGACTGTACTCACACACTTACAGACCTAGTGCTGGATTTTACACACATCTTTGTCAAAGAAATAGACGTATATGTAAAGTATCAGTTTGTGACTGGTGAATTGTGTCATTATGATGTAATTCAACATAATTAGAAGCTATTGTGTTTTACTGCTGCATCACAGAGCATAATATTCTGCAGCAATTAAATCTGAATGTTGGGTAAATTGAGTAAACACTGAACTCCCCATTTACCTGCTTTAAAATATCCGGTCTTACCTGTGTTATTGAAAAAATAAGTAGAAATCCAGCTTGTGTAGATGCAGGTATCTGACAGGACATCTATTCTTTCATTGTCTGTTGTGGATTTAAAAAGAAAAAAAAAAAAAGTGAAGGCAAGCAGGCTCAGTGAGATCTGATTGACGCTGGTCTCTCGTCGTCCCTACCATCAGTTCACTCACTGACCCACAAACAATGCTTGCCAAGGTTATCTGTGCTTCTTTTGTTGTTCTTCTCAAGAGAAAATGCAAGCGTATTCTGTCCAACCTGACAAAAGTCAAATCTTTATCTGCAGACTAGCCCTATTTTTCCAACCTGGGCAGACGGCTTCTTTAATATCTTCTTTTATCCGATATCCACACAGTCAGTCACGTGACATTCATGCATTCCGTCTGGTACATGTAGACATGGAGCTCACTGCCGGGACCTACGCTTCATCCATGATGAACATGCACTGACAAAGATGGAAGGGGACCAAAGCAACGGGTGCTGAGGTTGAATCCCACCTGAAATGGACCATATAACAGTCCACGTCTGGTGCACGTGGGTTGTGCTGACTTCTGATAACGAGCATGAGTTGCGGCTGCACGTTTGACTGATGTTGAAGGGTTTTTATGTTTGTTTGTTTTTTGTCTTCTCACAGTTTCTCATTTTTCTACCACAGCTCCCTGAGAACTTTCTGGTCATTTTGCAGCATGAGTCATCTCTCCTCGGGGTGACTGATATATTGGTGTCTATTGACACTGGAATTCATTCATTTTTAATTCTGTCCGACGCCCTCAGCGGCCGTTTGAGACGCTCAATTATTCCCATCAGTGGAATTCAGAAATAGTCTGCAGTCGTGTAAGAGATTTTCACTTGAATGTAACAATGGATGTTGGTTGCCTTTCCTGATTGTAGATTTACTGTTGATCACCCGTGAAAGGAAGTGTTGCTTTGGTTTCTCATCATTGGCTCTACCTGCCCCCGAGTATTTATTAGGAGTGGGCCCTTCACTGTATCAATCTCATGGTGCATCATATGTGATCACATGACCATATTCAGGGAGCCACTCTGCTATATGTCCATCTTCACGCTATCATCACATCATTGCTCAGATGTCTGTTTTTCCAAAAATACTTCATCCATGACAATTCTGTGAGTTTGACCAGAAATGAAAATACAAAACAAACCAAGTGAACAACAACACCCAGTATGTCAGATGGTTTAAAGACAGGAGGAATTTGAACTCTAACCCAGTTTAGGTCACCCGGCCTTTGATGCAATGAAATAATTAGCTTTCTCCAGTCACGATGGAGGGAGAAGGGGAGGAGATCCAAAGTCCTTGAGTGAACTGAGCGGTGTTAAATGCTGGATAGCTGCACACACCAGCTCTGTGGGTCCGTTTTAGCCATTTGTGCATCTGTGTAAACAGCTTAAATCCTGCAATTCCTAAATCCTCATTAATTTTGGACTGCACAGGATTTACAGATGAGTAAATATAATCTGAGGCTAAATCTGAACTGTACACCCCACTGCAGCGTGCTGCGTGAAGCTAGTTTCTGCACATTTTTCAGTTGTCCTGGAGCTATTGGTGTACTTATTGACTGCCCCATCGGTGGGGTGGGGGTGGGGGGTAATTTATAATTACTGCAGACATGTTGCTCCAAGGAGTTGCTCAGGAAGGTATGTTTAATTTAGTACACACCTAACCATAATAATACTGTCTGGCCTGCATAAGAGATAATTACCAGCTAATTGTGGCTGCTGTAGCATTGACTGTCTTCATATGATCCACAAAGATGCCTGACTCTTTTATGGTAATTGTACATTTTCACTGCAAAGAAGGAAGAAAGAAGAAAGAAAGAAGGAAATATCATAAGAAGGAAACACATATGTGCATAGACAACGCAAATAATGACGGTCAAATCATGATGCGACATTCATGTGGAACCAGGAACTGAACTCCCTAACTATAAATAACAACCTCTCCTCTTCTCCCACAGCCATTGGTCCAAATGCGTGCTTGTTTACAGACCCATTCCGTGTCCACACAGTAAAGTGTGTGACCCCAGTGACCCCCCCCCCCCTCACCTGGATTGCCTTTTCAGACCGTGTTTGGGTGTGAGAGACATGGCGTCACTGTTAGCGCCACACACGTCAGCTCCCCACTCCCTCCTGTCCACCCAGATACAGCTCAAGCCTGCAGAGGCTTCAAGGAAACCCCGAACGGCTGGTAGGAATACTGTTGTTTACAGTGTGAATCTTATTAGCTCCAACGTGCCGTGTCAGTTTCAGTTTGCAGGATTAACACCAAAGACACTCTCCAAATTATTAGAAGGGCAAAACAGGCTTTATTTCCATGAGCCCTGTCAAAGTTCTTGGAGCAAATTATTACAATGGTGGAAGAGAGTCAAGGGTGAAGTATTGGTGGAACCTGTTTCTTACCCACAAGAAAAGATTAGTGTCTCTAAACGAAGGAAGATAACATTCAGAGGAATCATGGTTTGATAAGGTGCAGGTCACATAGGTGGAGGAAACAATAATACAGCACCATACATGACTCATATCGCACATGTTCCACAGGACAAACCTGTTCCAGGAAATGATCTTGGAACGAAGTACCGGCATTAAATCCTTGCATTAGTAGATGTACATGTCAGTGAGGGCAAAAAAAAAAACAGAAAAGAAGTTACTCTCATCAGCGTAAACTCACTGTTTCCTAGCATCAACTCCAAAGCTGCCCCCACCAACCCCCACCACTGCAACTCACTTTCCATGCAGAGCTACATTTCTTTACGTCTACACCCACGAGGGCAGACAGCGACGCAGCACGGAGAGAATCAAAGGGGAACATGTGCAGACGGCCACTCACAGCAGCAAGTCACCTTCAAACCAGCTTTGCAACAAACCATATGTCTGAACACACAAGGTCGAACTCCGCGCCGCGGTTAGCAGCATCTGAAGCGTTTAATCAGGTCTTTAAGCGTGGTCTCTGCAGGAGAGACGCGCCCTGCTGAGCGCCTATCAGCTCCAGTGGAACCTGAAACTGTAAATTAACCTTGCACAGACGTAAGCGATCGTTTCAGCAGCAAACCACGACACTGGGGTGTTTCCCCACCCTGAAACGTCTGGCGATGGGACTCTTGGTTCACAGGATGTGTCAGGAAGTCTAAGCCCCTGTGATGTATTTCACATCACAGTCGCGCTCGCAAGATGACAGCGTTCATGTGAGACTGAAGAGAAGGCAAATGTATTTATAGATGGAATGTTCTATAGTACAAAGCGACCAAAGTCACTCACAGATCACAAGAATATCACGACTATAGTAGAGAGCAGGCACACAGGTCGAGAAGAAAGGTTGAGACGAGCTGACGGTGTGAAAGATGGTCTCTGTGGTGTAGATTCGTGACTGTCGTCTGAATGAGCAGACACCGTTAATTCAACTTGGGACACACACAAGTTCCTTATCAATCAAATCACTAGATGTAGTTGCCCTAATGGTGTGTGTGTGTGTGTGTGTCACTGACCACAGTCAAGCATATAGATGCATGTTTATTCCTGAATGCAATCATGGCGATTAATAATGAAATTCATCTGATCTGTTTGGGCTTCCCAGCTGTCTTGAGAATGTACATAAGAAATTAAAACACCTCATAGTGGCAATTCAGACACCTGAGACATCCATTTCTTGGCTGATTAGTTTGCAGTAAGCGAATCTTCCAGTCTTGGGTTTGCAGGATAATAATGCAATACAAGCAGGGAGGAAATTGGCGTTGCAGCAGCTTCAGGGGAGATGGTCCCTGGAGAACTCCTCTCCCCGTGTATAAGACTTACCTCGCTGCTCTTCTCATCAGTCAAACAAGACACAAGCGCTAATCTGCCTGATAGCGGCTAACCGATGAGGAAGTCGAAGCCACGCGGGGATCTTGAAATAGTGGGACGAGTGATAAAGGTTACGAAGGCTGAGTCTGAGATCAGCCGCCTCAGATGAACTCGGAACGACTCCCTCCTCACAGCCATAATTAAACCCGCCGCCCATTGTCTTGATTCATTCGCTCCTGTACGCCGTTTGCCAATGTTGATCAATGGCCCAACCACCTATCTCAGCAGAGCTCTTTGGCGAACCCGCTCACGCAGTCTTTGCCGGTTACTAAGTGACAGCCCAGAGTGTTTGTGTGTCTACGTGAGTGAGTGTGGGAGGCATTTTCATTCCACATTGTGATTAAGGCAAACGTAATGGACATCTCAAGAGCAACAACGCAAAGACAAGACAAGCATTTAGCACCTGTCTAGACTGAGGCGATGTATGTTTGATGAAACGCTAGAATCCTCTTTAAACCGAGAAAATAAATGGAAAGCAATGTGCTTTTTGTGCTCCGAAACAAAAAGCTTGACAGCTAAACATCAAAATCTATTGAAAATAATTAAGTAGACAAACGTGAATTAACGATGGTTGTTCAACAAAAACAGCGGTTTCCCATCCAAAGCTTTGTCTCGGATGTCAGCTCGGACATGGTTGTTTGCGTGTGAATGGGACAAATCAACCTGCCGATGTGGCAAAGGATCAGCAGCAGATCAGACAGGAAATAATGGGGACAACATTCCAGCAAATGCAGCAACAGGCCTTCACTGAGGTTTAAAGTCAGTTTAAAGTCACGGTTTAAATGTCTCGCTTCTATTCAAAACGTTCTTCCTCACGAGCTGCTCCTGTGACTGCTGGATTTCTATTAGAACACGGGTCATGAGATGATTGTGAATTGGCTCTGTACGATAAAATCGGACTAAATCAAACCTCACTCGGACATTTTTTTTCAATTTTTTTTTTTTCAATGTACTGCGTCCAAAGCAAATGAAAAAGGAAATCCCTGAGGTCAAGCAGCTGCCATGTTGGCCAAGTACTGACTCTTGCTTTTAATCCTCGCTGCGGCGTTTGGACAGCATGATAAACACCCACCAACTCTTTTGTCAAGGCCCCATAAACCACACCATTCCCTAGCGTCTCTGCAATCACAGTCTCCACACAGCAGAGGCAAAACATATTTGCAGAGGAGATAGGGGTACGAGGACCGCTGTCATTTTCTGATTATCGAGCCCGATGAGACAGCGATCGCTGTGCGAGCAAACGACAGGGATTAGTTATTTGGAGGAATCCGGTTGGTTCAGGGACATCCTGTGGTCTCATCTGAGCCTGTGGAAATAATGTGCAGACAAATCAGATATGGACACCATGTTGGTCGGTCCTGTTGGCTTTATTTGACAGTCGAGAGGAGGATGATATACTGGAGCTACCCGGGATGAACCCGGATTGAGGATGGAGGGATTTCGATGAATAACGACGACGGCTTTTTGTCTCTGAATCCGGTCGACCGAAATTGACATTTAGAAAAACAAGCGAGGTGTAATACCCGGCGCTGATTGGCAGGCAGTCGCAGCTTCTCTGACTCATGACGCAAACCTGTGAGTGGTGCGGGTGGGAGGTGGTGAGAAATGCTGCAAACCTGCAAAATCAAAGGATTTACATGGTTGTTTAGGGGACATGTCAATCACAGTCGTCCTCTTGGGACGCCACAAATAGCTGCTGGTGACTGTGTGTGTACGAAATGCAAATATTTCCACCGGAACGTTCCTTTTTATTCGTCATCAGTCCTGATTTAAAACAAACTTGTGCTGCATGAGCTCTCTTTTTTATTGTTGTTATGAAGGATTGGTTTTCACAATCCATCAACCTGTTTCACTGATGTACCTTTTCAAGCAACAATGACTCTTTTCTGAGCTTTGTGGCCGAAACAGAAAGCGACGAGTAAATCGGGGCTCTTTGTCTGTTTTTTGTTGATGAGGATGACACACAATCACAAAACGACACCGGCTGACTGATTCCCGCACAGCAAAGTCTAAAGTGGTTCATTGGTGGAGTGCTTTGCCTGCTGTTTTTCTGCCCAGGGATTTTATAGCCCCGTGAGGCTGTTTAATCAGAGTTAACTCCATCTGGAAATGGA
>CAAKHB010002674.1:0-10453 GCA_901007665.1 Aeoliscus strigatus
TGGCCACATGAGGACATCTTTTATGGCTCCAATTACTGAGTGCTTTTCTAAAATTAAGGATGGCAATTAAAAGACACACCACTTACCCATATTATATCATTGGATAAAGGTTAACAGCAAATGCAGCCAAATGTAGTTCACTGGAAAGCCAGTTACAAAAAGAGGAACTCTATCTAACCCCCCCTGTGCCAGTCCCATAGAGTCCCTAGGAACTTGCTTTACATGGTAAGGCCACAGTTTATCCAGTTAACCCTCTGCTCACATCTTATTGCACTAATCCCCTAAGCAATGATCTATATCAAGCAGAGCCACCTCACCTACATTAGCATGAACACTAAATGAAAGTTAAGAAGATCATTTCAACTTTGCCCTACTTGTAACTGTGTATGTGTGTGTGTGTGTGTGTGTGTGTGTGTGTGTGTGTGTCTTCTATGGTCTTAAATGCTACACCACACCAACATGAACATCAAGTTGGACTGTCATGCTATGTCTGGTAAAACATGAATAGATAAGAATTGGTTTAAATGTATGCATGAAATATACAGTATATCTACCACATGCTTCAAGTTTAACTGTCGGTGTCATCAGACAATAAACTCACAGCATCGATGAGTCTTATCTTGAGTTATTTACTCTTCATATTTCAAGGGAAAATATTCAAGAGCACACTGTGGCATTAACATTCACATAGCTTTTTCTCCATTTGCGACATCTCTCTTCATCTCTTACTCAGAACTTCGTCAAAGAAATAATCCGTTTCACACGGTAGCAGGCACATCCTCACAACTTTTTCCGTATATTATGGAATCTTTGACCAGCTTAATATTTATACAATCCAGAGATTTATTACACTGTTCTGATCATCAAGAACTATGCCAGAAAGTTTTTTTTGGTATTACGGGTTCAGAACACTTTGTTTCTGTAAATGTGTTTGCTGTGAGACTGTGTCAGTGAAATATAGTCTTAAAATTAGGTTGAAAACAAAAGCCCGCACAGACGGCATTGAAAACAGGAACATCGTTCATGCCAGTAATGAGGTGCAACATTTTACAAAATGTTTGGTTCACCCATTTTGGTGCCCCTGCTTGTTATCCCCAGCTAGCTGTTTCATTGTACTCTGGGACATTATCGTTATGTCTGTGCACTGAACTCCTCAAGGCTATAAAAAGCCTTTTTTACGACTCCTAGCTCATTCATTTTTCATTGTCCCGGACCTGTTAATTAAAATGCTGAATGGTGCACTTTAGGTTGCGAACACAAAATTTTGTTGTTTGACCTTTTCCAGTAGCCAATATGTGGTACTGGCTGAGTGTGACGCCTTGATGAATGGATAATGTACTATCTCAGGCGACAGGCGTCTTTGGGAAAAATTAATGACAACATAGCGAGCAAGAAAGGGTATTGTTTAAAGGGCTTTCTGGGATATGAGGCCTGAATTAGTCTTTGTGGATTATGTTGTACCAGAGCTAGCAACTGGTTAATTGATTTAATGTAGTTATTCATCATGTCGACAGATGGAGCAATAAAAGAGATGGGAAAAGCAGGTAAGCAGATGCTCGATGAGTGATAGGAGACAGAGAAAGGTTGGCAAAGACAGGTAGTGGCAGTGATAACCATCATGAATGTCTTCCCTCCATTAGCACTAATGTCGATTGCATCCTGTTTGCTCTGCAGAAAGAAAATATGCAAATTATGACCCAGATTTTATGTTTCTGAAATGAAGGGTAATGTACCTTTTTGAGAAGGAAAGTACCCTAGAATTAGGAGACGAGGAACAGACTTCAAAGACAGTGTAACAGCATAAACGGGTTCCAGCAAACCAAACGACCCTCTTTCTCTCCTTTCTATTCTTGATATTTAGACATCCCTAACTCTCTCCCCCACCCCGCTCCACCAACAAAAAGAGTGATCTGTGAATATGCACCTTTCCTGCACCTGTTTATGCTTATGTTTCCAAAATGCTGCGACTACGCTTATATGCATATATATGATAACTACCTGTGCCGAATGTACAGTTATATCCCCTTGTATATTTTAATACTCGAGTTAAGCTAACTAACTCCTGTTCCAGTTAGTTAGCTTATTTTATTATATTCTACATTTATGATTCTTTGCACATCAAAACGCTAGAAATAAACACAATTTCAAATTACAATTACTGACAAAAAACCTGACTTCGACCTTGACTTGGACTAAAATAACAGTATAAATGGATAATATCTATTATCTGGTGCAAATCAGTCAAGCCTTCTTGACTACCACATGAGTCATTATGAAAAGGTGCAAATGATTCACCAGCACATTAACACTTAATGAAATGCAATAAATGGTCCTTAGCCTTCATGACAACCATGTGTGCGAGAGCTGAGGATGTACTTTTTTATAAGGCTTGATCGACTGGAATTGAATAGGACATTTGGAGTTTATACATATAAAGGATATGTCTCAAATATACCCCAAAAATTGTCACAAACGGGGACATAGAGGTCATTGGCATAAGGTTTATTTTTGTTTTTCCCAACATACCATCCTCAGCTTGTGGGAAAAGCCGTGCTAAACCTCTTGAGTGATGAGTCCCTTTGGTAAAATGAAATCAAATGCCAGATATTAGACTGTGCCACTTAAAATCCCAAGACATTCTAACACCCCCTAGCTTGCCCAATGCATTCTCATTCCCATTTGGTAACGAACGAAGGAACGAATAATTTAAATATAACTTATACTGACTCTTAATAGATTCAGTTTAAAAAGCACTCTCAAGTGGCCGGTTGGGGCACTTGGAGGTTTAAGTCCAGTTGGCCACCATGAATTGACTCATTCATAACCAGATCATGTTAAATGCCAAACATGAGAGGGGGATTAAAGTTGTTGGGCTGCTTAGAGTCTCATCCTGCATCGGTATCAGATACCTTGACAAAGTGTCAGTATTTGTTGCACTGAAATGTGAATGGGCCACATCGCCATCAGTGGAAAACCTTGATCTGTTGGTCACATTGATCTTCCATCTCTTTCATCCTAACAAAACAGAATATACACGTGTTGCATAATTAAGCTAAAATATCGGGAGATGCCCACTAATTGGCACTTCCATGGTACACGATGAAAGCCCTGCATGTCTGTACCTGAGTTAGACGAAGCAGTTTCAGCGAAACATGAGTAATCACTATTGGCTGTGGCTATGTAGATTCTACTTTCAAGTAGATGTAATGTAATCCTTCACCTGAGATCAGCGCTAATTAGGTCCTGCACATTCCAGCACAGTATGTCCTCGGAAACACATAATTGCCTGTTTGGTGGTCCGTGTATGCTAATGGTCCAAGTGGCACAGACTGTCTGAACAGTAATGGTCGTTAGCTCGCCAAGGCTCGTCGAGGCTCTGCCATTGAGGTGAATCATTTCCTTCAGACAGGCTTGTGCTAATTGATTAATCAACTCAGACATACCATTTTTAATCGTCACCATTAAAGATAGATTCATTGATGCATATAACCGCAACTTCATCAACTCTTCTTGCATGTCAATCTTATTTACTTGTATGTGCAAATGCAAAGAAGGGTATGCTCAAATTGGGACAGCCTTCATCACTGTGACACGATCAACTGGGTCTTTTAAAGGATGTAATTCTGAACTGGGACATAGACTTTACTCTGGCATACTGCCCAGAACCCATTTTTGCATTTTTGTCCATGGTAGAGAACACCGTCTATGATCGATTGACTAATGGGGGCTGTTCTCTGTCGAATGACATTAGCTCTGCACGCCTGGACATAAATTTTCTGGACACTGAAACGACACCTGACACAGTGGGTATTTCATAATAAGGGTGTTTGAATTCATTCAATGATTCCCTGTTCAACTGTTGGGGCCTGTTGCTCCAACTTTACCACTGTCACACTGCACATCTGCTCTGTCGTTTCTGAAAATGAATTATGCTTGTGGATATTGTTTTTTCTTCTTCTCCTTGTGAACATCTGGGCCTTCAGCCATGACCTGCTGAGTTCAGGCCTTGTGGATCTTGTAGATTGAGAGGGTCATAACAGTGAAGATGTGTTTGTTTTCATGTGTTAGAGGATGCTTGCACATACATATGTATCAGTATTGCAGACTGCATCTTTTCGGTTTTCTCCTTGTTCTTTCCTCTGGGATGCCAATTGAGTTTTCATGTCGCTTTTTTCTCTCTCCGTTTTTATGTAGGACACTTGCCTCAGTTGGTGTGTGTGTGTGTGTGTGTGTGTGTAGGGGGAGTGTCTTTAAGATGTAGCTGCACCTTCATTTTTTTAATTATTATTTTGTATTATTTTCTGTGATATGATTCCAAACCCCTGACAATCGGAAGCCGAGGAGAACAACAACTTGGTACGACAACAGCTCAACAAACAGTATGCTGTGTGTGTATGTGTGTGTGTGTGTGTGTGTGTGTGTGTGTGTGTGTATGAAGATGGTACACAGCTTCTGTTTACTGCATATTAAGAAAAAGAGGAGTGGTGACGGGTTGAATGGCTGCGCACCAATAAGATAAGGAAGAGGAGAGGCTGCTGGTGCAAACAAATGATGTAATGTAATGTGAGAGAGTCAATTGCAGTATCACACCCATAGAGATTTTTAAACCCTGCGGTCCTTTGCCATTTTTAACCGATTGCTTTGGTTCTCTGGCAGAGTTTCACCACTCTGATCATCATAAAAGTGTGCTTCTACAACACAAACAAACACATTCTCACAAAAGTCAAAGAATGGTTGGCAGGGGAAGTCACTGAAGATATGACGCCAGGACATGAAGAGCGATGTTGCTCTGCATCTGCTAAATGAGTTATGAACTGATGAGGTAATGACTCAGTCCCATCTGACTCTGGCTACACAGGGTTTAGCCTCAGAGTGATAGAAGATTCTCAGATGAAACAAGGAGTCAGACTATGTCTGTGACAAATGTGATTTAAGATCTAAACATGTCATGTGAGCACGTTATTTTTCATGTCATCTTTTGTTGTCCATGTACAAATGTACATACTACGATCAGCAATGAATTACCACACTCATTTCTCACTGAATTAGTTATCAAATATAGCTTATTCGTCTACTTGTCTGATGATTTTGTCTTCATGTGACTGAGGAGAACAGGATGTGGAGGGTGACACTTGATCTTTGAAGGGACGTCTAAATTTAATGTGAGACAAAACCCCCAATTTTGGATTGACTTGCCCTGACACTTGAGTGACATTAACATGCTGCAAGCAGGAGATGCTGCTCTATAGACATGCAATCTGTGGAAAGTGCAATGCAAAAAAAGAGATTGAGATGAAAAATAGATGAAGGGAAAACATTAGTGAAAGAGTGGGAAGATGAAGGGGGAATAACATGAGGGAGGATAAGAGGATAAACACATCATACAGGGATTTTGGTTTAAATCAGTAAACAAGTTATCACACCAAGTAAAAAGTGACCCTATGACTGTAATTTCACTCTGCATTTGTGTTACAGAGCTGCACAAAAGTTATGCTTGTTATGAAGTGATTAATCTCTGCAGCTAAATAATAGGAGGCTGTTTTTTATCATGACTAAGCATTTTGGGGTGTGAAGCATTGGTCATGGCCAGCTGGTAGATTTAAAACTACTTACAGAATTAGCTGCTGCTACAATTGGCAAGAAACTGGATTAACATTTTAAGAATTTAAGCCTCAACTTACCCCTGATGTTTTTCATCCCAGACAAAAGCACTGAGCATCCCTTCATAAGAAATTCAAATGGAATTAATGATGAACAGATTTGGGGAACAGAGCAAATAGGACAATTGCATAAACTGTGATATGACATGGATGCCACTTGTTAGCAGCATCACGCACCCTGATGAGCAATTAACTGAGACGTGTGTGACTTGAAGAGGCCTGAGGTCAGTTGAAAGTCAGGCCTTATAACAAATGATGAACATGTATTCATTCGTCCTTCTCGTGCTAACACATTTTGTCCTTTGCTGTCCGCAGCCACACTCAGAGGAAACACAAAGGCAAGGTTTTTATGCATCATCACCGTTCATTAGTGCCACCATGAATGTGTGTGTCATTTTCCAACTGGCTCACAGGGTTGGAACTACCTCCCATCTGAAACCGTATCTAAACATCTGCCATCAGTGTCAAATGATTTTGGTGATGCAACAATGAGCATCAGTGATGTAGGGAAGTGTGTATACACAGATCCCAAATGAACCTCTTCAGCATGAAATTGAAAGCTGAGAAAACCACAGAGCTTTGCAGAACATTCACTAAAACCTTGCTGCAGCAGATTTATTTTAATATGACTAAATGTAGTTTGAAAATCCATATTTGTGAATAAATAAAAGAATAAATGTTTGCAGTACTGAGTTACCGTGTTGTCCTGTTAAGGAAACACACTATACAAAATATTGCAGTCACAGTTTTCAGTTTCTCATGCAAAATTTGATTTACATTTCTGGTAATGAAAGGCACATTTCAGATTCATGATATCGATTGTCCCTAAAGACACTTACCTACTTTGTGTTATTTTCATTATTATTAAGTACTTAGGCAAATACATTTCAGCATGCTGAAAGAAAAGAAACTCTTCATCACATTTTTTGGTTCGGACGGCATTAAAAACTGTTGTGAAATGAGCAATCTGGTTATCTGGATAAACAAATATGACCTTAAAATGTTTGCCACTGTGCACTTTTGCTTCCACGTATTATAATTATTATTATTGTTATTATCATTGTTCCTTATCATATGTCTCAAATGAAGCCTTGCTGTTCCATGCCGTATGGTTATTTTCCACCAAGAGAATATTTAATTATGAATAATTTTATTTGAAAAGAAAGAACTGTTAGGAGGAAACAATGATGCTTGTGGAACTGTGTCATGTTATTTGAGGACAGCAACAGAGCAAATCATGTTCAGCTGTGAGCTTCCAGTGCACTGACATCAATAGGAAGTGATTTATTGGAACATTGGGGGGTGTTATTTGTTGTAAGTAATGTTTTATGCCTTGAATATTTGGTTGTTTTTAAGTTAATGGAGGATTTTCTTTCTCTCTTCTCGTCTCAATAAGTTGTTTTAGGTCATGTTTCAGCCGTGACATGTTTTAAGACATCAGACAAAAGGTTGTGAAATAATATAACATCTTCCCTTTTTTATGAAGTCACATGACTGATATGTCACAAGAGTCAAAATGCCTTTGTATTTCAGGCAGATTATTTTAGTGTTCTGTTATTTACTCATTGAATCTGACAGCATCATAGATGTAGGGTCATAACTCTTAAACACCCACACTGTGTACAAATGGTCTGACAAATACCTGCGAAAAACAAAAGTGTGATTATAGCAGAGAAATGCGTTGTCACAGAGCAGTTTTCATATACTCACACATACAAATACATAAGCAACTGAGGCTCTGAACATATCAGATTCCAATCCTGCCATTAAAAACACCACATGTCACTCTGCCAGCTTCCAAATCAGAAGTCTTTTGCATATCAGGTGCTTTTATACTGTTAGCTTCTGACAAATGTTTCCTGCCGGCATATTTGACACAAGCCCCCATATTTAAATAGTTATTATGCTGAGACGGATGTCATTCATAAATCCCATCCATATTGAAATGGAAATGTTCTACCATGGTTTTTAAAAGACAGATATTTTTCTGAGCTGCAGAGATGGTGCTACACACACATTATATGCTTTGAGTGTTTTTCTAGGGCCTTTGTTGTCACAGCATTCATTTTGCACACATCTTCGCCGGCCATTTATCCACGTCAATGAGCGATAGCTGTATTTCCACGTGCATCCCATCCAGCAATGTACGAGTCAATAGCCTGTGGCTCATTTCCATCTTTTACCTGACCATTATCAGACATTGTCAGAAGCTAAACCACCACACTGGAGGACAGGCTCTCCCCCATCCCCATATAAATTAATCTGGAACAGGATTGCGTTCCTCCCCCTCTGCTTCTTATCACTGTTCTGAGCCAACTGCTTAAGTGGGAACAGGAGATAAGATGAGTCAGACAAGTGAGGTATCACAAACTAAATGGAGATTTAATTTGCGATGGAATTTCGGGGAAGGTTGTATGACGCCACGCAGGTAACACGATGGGAGGTATGAGCTCTCCATCTGAGCAAACAACTGCCCTCGGCCTGTCCAAACAATTGCTTATCAAGTCACAGTGATTACATGGAGATTGTGATCACAAATACGCCACAGGTGATGTCAGGTCAGCCGCTACAAGCCACATGTTTGCATTTTGGAGCGAGTCAGGTTGGTGCAGTGGGTCTCCTACCGCTTCCTCCCACAGACCAAAAACATATAGACGGTCTAACTGGAGATGCTGAATTGTGAGTGTGAATTGTTGATTGACACATACAGCTGGAATTGGCGACTGCTCCCTACCACCCTACAAAGGATAAGTGGTAGCAGATGGGTGAATTAAAAATAGCTGTGTCCCTTACCAATTTACAGCATTTCAGATTTCTTCTTACATAAAAGGAACACGTTCAATAAGGATTTCTTGCACCACTTTGACTGAAATGAATGCTGCCTGAATGAGATTTGTTTAGCTGTAATGTAAAACTTCCATTCCATCTCTCTGGGGAGATTCAAAATTTTTGGGCTACAAAACAACAAAAAAGTTATTTTTCTTTTGTAATTACTTATTTCTGTGCCATGTCTGTCTCAAACTCTGCTCCAGTCATGTACGAGTCTGTTTCTATGCTCCCTCTCGGTCTCACAAGTGCTGCCCTGAATGGTTTTCCTTAAATGGAGCTCCCCACGGTTGAAATAGCACCTATGAAAAGACTGTCTACTAGGCTGAAATCCATTTACATCCCCAAAGACCAAACTGAACTGAACTGAACACCCGCCACCCCACCCTCCCGAGAGAGGGGAGGGGTTCACCCAAACTGAATCTCAATTTGGCCAGTTCCCTATCTCTCCCCATGGAGATATGTACTGTGGCAAAGGGAGTGCAATGTGCTTTTTTTGGGATAAGAATTAACAACGCGCTGGCCTTGTATCATAAATTGGTTCCAATTCGCTTCAGGGATTAGCAACACTTGTTCCATGCAAACTCTGTTTGATTTTGATACAACTGTTTAGTGTCGAGCCGAGGCGAACCCTGTGTGCTCTGTGCATCAGCAAGAAAGAAATAGGCTGTATGTGCTACTTTATGTATTGCCAAGCAAATATTTCAAAGGGCCATGACACAAGCATGAGTTATTTCAGCCAATGCATATTTCTTAGCAACAAAACTGCCTCATAAATATGGAACTGTGGCTGCCTTAGTACTGCAGGTACCAGAATATTCACATTTTATTTAAATGTATTTCTGCATATGGTGATGGTGATTACCACTGCGTTTGAGCATTGTAACAAGTGTTTTGTATAGAAACCCCATTTCAAGGTCCAGTGGCTCTTCTGAAGCTGCTCATCCACGAAGCTGTGAAATATATGCCCATGAAAAGCTCTGCTATTCAATCAATTTACCTATTTTCAATTACTGACATGCCTGCTCTGCATGTTTTTACCTGGACTGAATCGTTGCATTTGAATCGCAGAAAATGAAGGTGACTGCAGAGAGATTGACAGTTTGAGAAAATCACTGACAGGAAGACGATGTAAAATCAAGACGAAGTTACAATGATCAAAGGCCTTTTTCGTGTTCATGAAGCAACATCAAGTTTTTCTAAATTACTTTTCTCAGTCTGACTCCATCCAGCATCTTCCATCCATCCAAGTCAAAGCTGCTTGTCCAGACTTGAAGGTGTAAGAATAGTTATTCTGGTAAGTGGGACTCACGGTGGAGATGATATCTGGATGTTGCATCTCATTCACCCTGTTTGATTTGTTAATTGGGAAAAGTACTTATGGGCAGAAAAGTGTTACGCCTTAAAAAAGAGAGTGTGGCTCTATGATGTGACAATCTATATCTAAACTTAACACTTTTCCTGACTAAACTTTCCCGAAGCTATAATTCAAGGGCTGCATGTGTCTTTGTGGCCTTCTGTGTCAGCCGGACACAGAGCAAATGACAGTCTGCCATATGGACCACCAGTGGTGATCTCGCACAGCAAGTCAACCTGGTCACTTAATAAATCTGTTCCATCCAGACTGGTTGGGGCGGCGTGCTGGGACACCTCCCTGTCCTCATGATTACCCTGTCCCCACTGCATTAAGAGCCTCGCTGTTCCCATCAGAGTGATCAAGGCAGACGTTTGTGTTTGCTTAGATTAGTGAGAGGACCATTGGTCTTATCCAGGCATAGCTGTGCAGTGTGTAAACAAAATGAAAGTGAGGATTACACTTGGAAGCGGGAAGCTTGTGCTATGAACACCCTTCTATTTATTGCTCTGTTCAGCATATTTTGGACTAATTGGCACGAGGAATTGATTATTACATAAACCCGTGACAAACAGCAGTGAACTGGAATTAAATGAGTGGTTGACGTTGTGTG